>CAAAMA010000005.1:0-205000 GCA_900642975.1 Magnusiomyces suaveolens
CCCCCTTTGTCTCCCCCCTTTGTCTCCCCCTTTGTCTTTTGCCTTGTCCCCCCTTTGTCTCCCCCCCTTTTGCCCCCCTTTGCCCCCCCCCCCCCTTTGCCCTTAAACCTTCTTTTCAATCCTATCTGTTTCCGTAATATTTAATATTTGTATATTTTATTATAATTATCATCATTTCCATCTTTCTATATATTCAATTTTCCCTCATATCTCTATTTATATACTTTTTCTTTTGGTTTTGTTTTCCATCTTTATTGCCCATGTATCTATAATACTTACTTACTTGCCTCTCATTATCATACAATCCTCTTTTTTCTTCTATAATTCTTCCATAATTGTACTTCTTCATTTACCTCATTTCTTTCAACACTTGGCCTTATTGCTATACTACAATCATTTACTAATATCCAAATCTCTTTACTTCTCATAAATCCTGCTTTCCCCACTACTATTGTCCCCAATTTCACCACCATCCCTTAATTTATTGCTAACTGTTCTCATACTTCTCATACTTCTCATACTCCCAAATATACTTATTTCTTCATTTATGCCTTCATTCAGCTCTCCAATATCTTGATAATACTCCATGTTCTCCATAATCCACTCCTTATTTTTTCTTTTGACTATCCTAATTATTTCCCCTCTATCGTACAATTTATCTTTCCCATCATCCATACTCTCTATTCGTGCTCAATTTATTTTCCTACAAGAAATCAAATTCTCTATACCTGCTAGCTTTATGGCTTCCAACACACTATACGGAACCCAGTCTTTACCCAATTGCTGTCAATTTTGCTTATTTGGTACTCAAATTTATCTCATTCAAATGTGCTATGGTCATTCATTCTTCAATATCTTCAATATCTTCATAACACACGTTAATTTATTCCAACTATATGATATGCGCTATATTTTCATTAAATACAGAACTTTTCTTCAATTAAAATCATTAAACATCTTTTTATGTCCACTTTACTGTATGCAAATTTCAACATATATAATACACAAATCCTGTAAAACGTTCCACACATCACTTGTAGCCATTTGAATACCTATTCTTGCAAACTAGTTTGGATTTTCTGTTACCTGTTTTCAACTTTCCTGTTTGGAAATACAAAACCAAGACCCAATAAAAGTAGAGTTTGAGTTACTATTTCAGAAACTACTAAGCTACTGATAAAATCTTGATGCTTTGATACTTTGATACTTTGATACAACATTTGCTGCTCATGTTATAACTTCTTGCCTATTTACTGACTTCAAAACTTCACGATTGGCTAGAATACTAAATTACTAAATCCTGGTTTTTATTCGGCTATCAATCCCATCACTTTCATTTCAGCCACTACCTTTACGTCAGGTTCTACTGAATTTTCCCTATATTTCAATTCTTCACTACCTTTGGTTTCTTTTTTGATCTAGTCACTTAGTACTGATACCGACATGCCCATAGGCCTTGACATCCTCAGAAATTGTCTGACATCTAAGTTTAGACTTTTTTAAGATTGATAATATCATCAAGCTCTTTGCTAATTCTATTGCTGCCAGCTCTTCTATTTACTATCTAGTATTAGGACCGTTCTTCTTTGCATATGCTCTTGGTTTATTCAAGTAATTTTGTAATTTTGTAACTCTAGAAATTTTCAATACCAATAGGAATCTTATATTGATACATTACTGTCTTCAACACGGTCTGTTGGTGATATAAAACTTTATACTATCTTTACTAGCTAGAACCCCTACGTTTCTATTACATATACACGTCAATGCCCTTACCAGATAAATTTTACAGCATCCGGGTATTTAGTTCCTGTTCCTTATATCAATAACCCACTTTTTTGTTTGTCATAAGCCCTAAGCCCTGTTGCTGGTTTCAACTAGTCCCCATACCCTTTACCTCTAGTATTACTTTTTTTCTTGCCATATAGAGAGTTCATATCGTTAACTTTCAGTTTCAGAATAAATTTCTGGCTGAGCTCAATAATCCATATATTTCCTTGAATATTTCCTTGAATATTTGCATTTATTACAATTCGGATTTAGTAGAGCAAGGTTCATGATTGAAACTTTGCAAACGATTCAACGTATTGGCGACCGTTTATTCAAATATGAATTGTTCTACGTTTAAATTCAAATGTTCTAACCTTCCATTCTATATCTGCACACCCGGATAAATGTGATTTCCAAGTTAGACTATCGGCATCTGTACCTTTAAAATTATTACCCATAAATATGGTCATTGGGCCCTGTAAACAATTGGATTCAATTTGACTTTTGGTATTGAATATAATATTCTCACAGGCTGAAAGTCTTTCATATATTTTATCTAGGATTTCTAACTTCTCTTTCGACCGTATGTCTACTAATCCAATTGTCCAACTTGCACGTTTGAAAACACAATACTTGTATAATAATCATAATAATCATAATAATCATAATAATCATAATAATCATACTAATCATACTAATCATACTAATCATACTAATCATACTAATCATACTAATTTCATTCAATTTTATTCAATCTTTACAAATGCCATAGTCAAATACTAGCATTCCACCGAGAATCTGTCAAAGTCTTATCCAAAATTACAATCAAAAATGGATCTGCCACTTTCGCTCATCAAAGGTTTATCTAAACTGGTCTGCTTCGCCTTCATAAATCATTGTCTAATCAAACCAATTCATTTCACTATTTATCAAGATCTAAATAAATCGACTCGCTAAAAACTAATATTTAGTCCTCACAGTATTTTTATACCAATCCAGCCATTTTATTAAACCCACAATCGGTACTTACCCATCCACTTTAATCACTATTCTCACCTGTTCACCAATGTTTAAAACAAACCCGCCACTTTATCAATCAATTATAATTATAAAATATTCATAATTTTCACATTCGCCAAACCTGTTTAATCGCAAAAACCTGTTGCTCATCAAAATTGCAAAAATATATACTTCACATTTGGTGATAGGAGGGTAACTGATAGACTATCAGTTGGGTTAGGGTCGTATGTTGAATTATTTTTTTGGTTTTATTCTCAATCCGTGCTTCCCCTGAAATACACGCTTTCTTTTTGCATGTTTGGATTCCCAACTTTGTGTCGGCAGTTTGCTTTGATATTCACATCGACTTTGAATCGTTCAACTGCATACATGGATACTTTTTGATCTCATCTATAGAAAAAAAAAAAAAAAAAAAATCATTTATCCGGTGTAATTTTTGTAAGATTCCTTCTGTTTCATGTCTTGTTTATATATTTATTTTTTGAATTTTCAAATTAACTTTTAAACAGATATTTTTATTTATTTCATGGTGGAAAATACTTCTAATTCGTTAGATTTGGATAAAACCTGTCTAGCCTCAGACGAATCTACCAAATTGACCAGCTCTCATGCCGATTATGATTCAAAATCTACATCCAAGCCCATTTCTGTATCTGCTTCGTTAAAAAGTCCAGTCTCATCTAAGGAAAATGTACATGTTAACCAAACCCTGCCAGTTTCGCCTCCTCAACTTCAACCTTCTTTACCAATTGTTAAAAGCTCAAATAAAGTCGATACAGAAAATACCCATGAAGAAACGAATCTACCATCAGAAGAAGATACTACTGACTCAAATGTCAATAATGCATCCTCTGCACCATCAACACCTAAATCAATTAAACCTACTGTAGCTCCTTTATCTGCCACCTCACAATATTCTACAAATACCCTATCGGCAAGAGCATCTCCAGTGATGTCATATTCGTTGGAAAACTGCACATTTAATGAGCTTAAAACCATTTTAAGCGAAAAGTTAATTCAATTATCTCAAGTGCAAAATCAAAATGCTCAACTATGGACCTTGGTAAATAAACAACGCACAATGATTTTTGACCTTCAAAGAGATTTTGATAATGCAGTAGAACAAAATGAAAAACTTGCCAAACAGCTTGATACATTGAAATCGAGCAACGCAAATAATTCAAATGTCCAAACATCATCTCCTTCTCTTTCTTCATCTTCTTTAACCAATAACAACTCACAAAATGATTCTGGTCGATCATCTCCAGCTTTAACCGCTAGTTCACCTGCCGTTACTACAATTAAAGTTCCTCGCAAATCAAGTAAAAGGGAATTATCGCCCATAACTGCCTCTGCGGTAGTACCATCGATAGCAGTCTTGGCCAACAGTCCACAGCTTTCGACTCAAAAAAGTGACCCTGCCATTTCGGCAACACGATCGCCATCCTACCGAAAACCAGTGTTTTCTGGTAACACTGAAGGTGCAGAGTCTCTAAGCTCGCCTAGAGCTGAACAGCGGTACTCAAACGGCAGCATCGGCTCAGCTAAAAGCAGTGATAAACTTCCAGTACATGCAACTTCTCCTATTAAAGAACCAAAGAATCCGTATAAAAGTTTGTCAGAGTTTGAATCTGAATCTGAATCTGGTCAACCCGGTCAACCTGAACCTGGTCAACGTTCTCAACCTGATCAACCTAAACCTGATCAACCTGAACCTGATCAACCTGAACCTGCTCAACCTAAACCTGATCAACCTAAACCTGCTCAACCTGAACTTGATCAACCTTCTCAATCTCAACCTTCTCAATCTCAACCTTCTCAATCTCAACCTTCTCAATCTCAACCTTCTCAATCTCAACCCACCCAACCTGCTCGCCCCCGTCCCTCCAATTCGTTTGCCCGACGAAATTGCTGCCGAATCTGAAACGCCACAGCCAACAAATGCTTCCAATACACCCTCTACTCCCTCCTCTTCACTACAAATCACTAGTTCTAAATCTGCTTCTTTTGATTTTTCTAATCCTCGCGCCGACGACAAGCCCAAACTGAATTCCCTAGCCAGTCCAACTTCTCTCACAAATCAATCACACTTTATGTTGAACCCGCAGATCTTCCTTCAATTTGTCTTGATATCAGTACTTTGATTGGAAAAGTCAAATCCGAATACAAACCTCGCCGCGAAGATCCCATCGCAATTATCAATGCTCTTGACCGAAGCACTAAAAAAGAGCTGTGGAAAGTGATTAAAGACTTTACCGCCTTATCTAACTTTGACAACTCCATCAGACCAATGATTCATAGTCTTCCCAGAATACCAGATAAATCGCTCTTCCAATCCCACACTCCGCAGCGAGTTGACAGTAGAAAAATATTACTCGAAGAATATTTTAATGCTATACTTGATCAAGAGTTACCTTTACCAGCTGCTCAGTTGGTCTGCGAATTTTTATCAACAGATACAATTGATCCTATGGATATTCCCGATACACCATCTAGATATGAAGGTTATTTGACAAAGCGTGGAAAAAAGCTTAGGCCTTGGAAAGTGAAATATTTTGTGATTGAAGGTGACCGACTGAATTATTACGATAAACCGCGCGGAGAACTTCAGGGCTCGATTTCTTTGCGAGACGCTAAACTCGGTAAACAAATCAAAAATAGTCCCGAGTCTGTTTCTGACGAATCTATGGATAAAAGTTTTCGACATGCATTCTTGCTACTTGAGCACCGCAAAAAGGATTATGTGCGCCATGTTCTGTGTGCTGAATCTGACAACGATCGTGACCACTGGCTTGACTCGTTACTTGAAGTCATATCTGAGCACACATCTACTCAAAACCAAATGTCATCATTATCTTCTCATGCAGCAGACGATAATAGATCTCCCGAACGACGACCTATTAACTTGGACGAAACCCATCGTCTAGGAAACGTTTCATCTGCATTATCTTTGCAAGGACCAAATAGTCCAACATTGTCTACCACTCCAAGAGGATTAAAGTCAGACCAGCATTCTCTTCATGACCTTAGACCTACACGAAGTTCGGCTACTTATCATAGCATGACCGATGAAAATGGAGATGCTGAAGAAGACATCATCAAAGAAAATAGAAAACCCAAAAAGAAGGGCTTTTTTTCGTTTCGAAACAAGAGTAATACCAATAACATCTCTGTTCACTCAGCAACTAGTGAAACCTTTAGTACTGGATTTCAGTCAACACCATATTCAGCTGTCGAACCAAAGCCAATGCCTAGACAGTCATTGGAAGTTTCACAACCACATCCTAATAATATCCAGGTTGTTTCGCAACCATCTCTAAGTTCAGTATCCCGCTTAGATACCAATAGTATCAATGTATCTACAGATGATTCTTCCCAACAAGATGTGTCTATCAACGACGAAAAATTAGAAGTTTTCAGTGAGGCTTCATCGAGGCGCATATTTGGAATACCTTTGGCAGATGCCGTAAAGCTCTCTCATAAAAATGTTCACCATTGTAAGGTGCCTTCCATTGTTTACAGATGTATCGAGTTGTTGAAAATCAGGGATGCTATTTTTGAGGAAGGAATATTCCGCTTAAGCGGCTCTTCGGCAACTATTCGAGGTCTCAAAGAACTTTTCAACAGTGAATATGACGTTGATCTGGTCAATAGTGAAACCTACTATGATATCCATGCAGTTGCAGGCCTTTTGAAGCTATATTTACGTGAAATCCCTACTTTGATTTTATCCTCATATCTTGCACCGGAATTCCGTGACGCTGTGGAGATTCAAGATGTTACTACAAGAATCTTAAAACTAAAGTCTCTTGTTCAAGAACTACCACGTGAAAACAGAGATCTTCTTTGTGTATTGTGCTCGCTTCTTACCGAGGTGATCTCGCATCAAGATTTAAACAAAATGAATCTTCGAAACGTTGGAATTGTATTCTCACTAACGTTGAATATATCCTCATCTGTTTTGACTTCATTTTTGATAGATTTTGATTCGATTTTTGGCGATGCAGCTCCAGATGAAACAAAAGTGAGGGCTGTTGTTGAGTTTCCAAAAATGGAAATATAGAACTTATTTAACGTTAATAATTAATTTTTAAAAATCCGTACATTATGCTAAAGTTGAAGCTTCCAAACCCCTAGATTCAGAAGTAGTCTTTAAATTCCGTTTTTTGAGAACATTTTCAATAAAAACTTCTCCGGCTTTATAAGAAGAACGAACCAATGGACCGCTGGCGCAATAAATAAAGCCCATGTCCATAGCTGTCTTTTGCCAATAGTCAAACTTTTCGGGAGTAACGTATTCCACCACCTTGATGTGTCGCTTCGTAGGTCTCATGTACTGACCAAAGGTGACAATGTCACATCCAACTCCTCGTAGCTGTTTTAAAGCATCACTGACTTGAGCATCAGTTTCACCGAATCCAAGCATCAACGAAGTCTTAGTAATAACATTTGGGTTGGCCTCCTTTGCACGTCTCAAAACACTCAGCGATTGTTGAAAAGTAGCACGTCGATCTCTAACATAGGGTGTCAAATCTTCTACTGTTTCCAAATTGTGTGCAAAAACATCTAATCCGCTATTGGCCATAACATCAACCATGGTCAGATTTCCGCGGAAATCACCTGTCAAACACTCCACCAGAATCTTGGGAGCCTTGATTTTAATTCTTTTAACTGTATCAGCAAAATGATGAGCACCTCCGTCAACCAAATCGTCACGGTCAACAGTAGTTAAAACGACATAACCCAGTCCCCATTTAGCAATGGCTGCAGCAGTGTTTTCCGGTTCGTTGGGGTCAAGCGGGGCGGGGTTACGGTTGGTTTTTACTGAACAGAATCGGCATCCTCTTGTACAAGTATCACCCATGAGCATAATCGTTGCAGTAGCTTTGGCCTTGTCTTTACCGCCCCAGCACTCTCCGATATTCGGGCAGCGAGCTTCTTCGCAAACAGTATGAAGCTTCAAATCCTTGACGTCATCTTTGAGCTTTGCAAAATTTGAACCTTTAGGAATCTGAGTTTTCAACCAAGAAGGAAGCTTGACATGCTCAGTCGGTTGCGAAGCAGCGACAGGATCTAAGGGCATAAAATCAGTTTCGCTCACCTTTCCTTGAACAAAATCATCGAAAGAAGGTCCCTTGTTCAAAGCATCAGTCAACCGAGTGCGTTTTCGCCGTTTGATTTCACCAGTTGGTGCTTTATGTGACGGATCTTTGCCATCATTTGAGAGGGAAGCAAACGATCTTCTACAAGATCGGACGTCGAAGCAACCACTCTGTGGTTTTGGGTTGATACTCTCAAGACTGAAAACATTGTTGATGATTGAGTTATAATTGTATTTTTTTTTTATTTTTTTTTTATTTATGGAAATAGCACCGGGCACCATTCCCCGTGTCTGTGAATACACGTGATCTATCACTATGTTAAACTTGCCTAGAATTACCCAATTCCCACTCTCATACCTATCAATTACAATGAACGGAAGAAACTCAAGAGCCAATACCTATGAGGATGCCGAAACTCCTAATGAACCTCCTCCTCCTTATACTGAAGTCGCATCTCCCTCGGAAGTCGTAACAGAAGCAAACTTCAATCGGCCATTCGCAGCATTGAACCAGACAACACCATCTAGAAACTCTGCACCAGGACAAGCTCCATATAGACCTCCACAAGCACCCCAAATGCCTCCTCAACCACCCCAAATGCCTCCCCGACCACCCCAGAATAGACCTCCCTCGAACTCTTCATACCCGGGAAACAGACAAAATACATATTCTCGACAATCTTCAGGGTCTCGACCACAAGTTCCTTGGGTTTATCCCCAAGGATATTGGTGTCCCAAATGTAACAACACTGGAAGAAAACTTAAAAATGGATTAAGTTGTCAAGACTGTTACGGCAGATTTGCACATCAAAATGCCTCAGTTTATCGATCATATCCAACATACAACTACCCAACATATAACTACCCAGCACAACCAAACGCTGCGCCTTTAGTTTTGAGTCCTGGAGATCCTCGAATTGGTGGTACACTGTGCGGGAGATGCAGAGGACGAGGGCTTTTGGATGACTTGTTGGGCGAGTACACCTGTACCACATGCAAGGGAATCGGACGGTTGCTGTGAACCTCTAATTGACTAGTAAAAGAAAAGAAAGGTCTGGAAGGGAATTTACTATATCAGTGACTTTCTTATCTTCTTCAGTACGTGCTGTTCTTAACGGTTGCTGATATGTACCCAATACAATACTTTGTGTTTTGGAAACTGTTGGCTCTGGCGTTTTCTGTACTCGTATACTTTCTGGACTATGTTTTTTGTCTTTAATTTCTAGTTTATTCATATAATCAGGTCGAGGAAAATGTTTGACATGTTTGTTTTCTTTTAAAACTTGTTGTATTAATGCTTTTGACATGTGTGATTTCGTTTTCCAATCCAACAATACTTGGTTGACTTCCTTTGGAATTGTGTAAACCATCGTCGATCCAGGTCACAGTCGAATCTGGAAAGTCGTCAGTATGAATAAACTGGCGAGTAGGACGGGTGAGCTGATTAAACCATTTTCTAGCACTTCCTATGTTGTTCAAAAGATCCTCCAAAGGTTTTTCGTCCGAATCAAAATCATGTTCCAAACCTTCAAAACATCCACTCAAACTGCTGGAAATTCCACCCAAGTCCAAACAAAACTCATCGCCTTTGGAATCTGAGTTTTCCATTGTATCCAAAGTACTTTTGTCCATTTTCAATAAAAAAATATAGTGTGTAAAAATAATAAAAAAACTGTACTGGTAATTGGAATGGAAATGTATGTAAACCCCCCGTCAAGCAAAAACTGGTTTACATACACTTGACACGTCCACACTTTCCATGCTACATTTACTAATTTTACAATGAACTCTAGTCGACCAAGCTTTACAAATGATAGGTCTCTTGGACCAACCTTTACAAATGATAGGTTTCTTGGACCAAGAGAGCCAATAAACGCAAAACCTCCGGCTAATCGCATTTCTAGACGCTCAATTTCTAGGCATCCGCCATCAGGGTCAGCAGAGTCCAACATTAATGTCTTTAGTGTTTTAGACTCAATTTTGGGTCCCCCTGTATTGGACTCTGAAGACCTTTCGTTTCTTGATCGAGTCATGGATGGTAAAACCACATCTAAAGAGACTAAGCTATCAAATTTAGCTACCAAATACCGAAATCGAGATACCACACCTATATACCCTGAAAAAATAAGTGAATATCAACAAGTTCATACAGATATCGTAGCGACCGACAAGATGCTAGGTTCCTTGGAAACATATATGAGTTCGTTTGAGGTGGAGTTAAACTCACTTTCTGCTGATATGGAAACTCTCGAAAGCCGGTCTCGGAGTCTTAATAACAAACTAATAACTCGTCAACAGACGGAACAAAGCCTATCACTGGTAGTTGAAGCATTAATCATTCCACCTTCAATTGTGAGGCAAATTTCAGACGGCGAAATTTCAATTCAATGGCTGGCAGCTTTGAAGTACCTGGCCCAGCGACAAAATGAATTAAATGAGATTCTGAAAGAGCGCGGCGAGTACAAGGCAATTAAAGCAGCGGAGCAACATTTAGATGTCATGGCAAGAAAGTCTGTCGAACGTATCAGAGATTTTATTGGATCACGAATTAAGGCTCTTCGAGTTTTTGGTGTCAATTCACAGGCCATTCAGAAGGAGTTGCTAGAATTTCGGGATTTGTTTGCATTTTTAAATAACCAAAACCATAAACTGGCAAGTGACTTATTACAAGCATACATCAATACCATGAGATGGTATTATTCCAGTTACTTTTCTCGTTACATCAAATCGTTGGAAAAAATGAGTATCCACCATGTTGCTAAAAGCGCATTGCTTGGATCAGATGACAAAAAGGGCAGTTTGTTCAACAAGTCTACAATGTCACTCATGGATAATTTAAACATTGGGAGTCGTGCCAACATTATTTCTTCAGATGATCCTAGTGTCATTCTTGCTCAAATAGCAGAAAACAGTGGTATAAGCAGCAACACCAGCGTGGTATACTATATGGAAACAGGTTTTCGAAGTTTTAATCTCGCTCTTCTTGATAATGCTACAGTTGAATACCAATTTTTATCTGACTTTTTTAAATTAAAAGCTGGTGATAAAATCAACAAGGTCTTCAATACAATCTTTGACAAAACTTTTTCCCTGGGCCAAGAATATACCACAAAGTTTTTAACACAAGACTCATATGATGCTTATGGTATATTGATATGTATCAGACTGTGCAGAAAGCTAGAGTTTGAGTTGCAGCACCGCAGAGTTCCGGTGATGGAAAGCTATTTGAATCTCCAACTCATAAACCTTTGGCCAAAGTTCCAATCTGTGATGGACGCTCATTGCGAAAGCTTACACCGTTCCACATCAAAAATGAGCTTGCATTCGTTTGTTTCGGATTCCAACCTTTCTGGAAGCTCAGCATTAGTTCCACATCCATTAACACAAACGTTTAGTAATTTTGTTGCAGGAATATTGAGTTTGTGTGAAAACGAAGATAGTGAAAGCGAACCTGTTGCTCGGTCTTTGCTACGTTTAAGAAACGAATTTGAAAACGTATTAACAAAATTAAGTACTACGGCCTTTTCGTCTTCTAAACGTGAAACATTTCTTTACAATAATTATTCACTGGTATCTACAATTTTGAGTGATATATCTGGTCCATTAGCAGATCAAACCAAAAACCATTTTGTTCTTTTAACCGAGGCATACAAAAAGGAATAATATCATGACTTTATGAAGAGGTATACTAATAGCAACAAACAAAATCCTATTATAAAACTAACTAATGACATCTTCCAAATCTTTTGTAGTCTATGTTTTTTAATTATTAATGAATCTTCTTGTTTCGCAACCCAATCATTAATCTTGTTTAACTTTTTTGTACGAGAGTCAATAATGGCCTGTACTTTTTTAATTCGTTTTTCCAAAGAATCAAGGATGGTAAATCCAGACATTTGTTCTCTTAGGAGTGACATTTTTTTATCCACAATGATAGCGGATTGCTCGCTATCGGTAACAAAGGTTCCAAGCATACGAACACACTCTGATCGTAGACCTTTGAGCTGGTTCAAAGAAGATTGAAATTCTAAGATTTGATGTTTAAGATCCTCTTCCGCACTCGATATTTCCATAGACTTGTAAGAAATCGAAACCTGTGATTTGAGGTCGTCGATTTTATTCAAAAGAGAAAAATCCTTATGTACTGGTTGTATAAGATTTGTTGCTGATGACCGAAATGCTGGGTTTCCATGTTGAAAGGTTTTCAGTGAAAAAGAAGACTCTCTTGATCTTAGTTCTGAAGACGAACTACTCGAAACACTAGAAATGCTGGATCCAGATGAATTGGATGAGGTCGTTAAATAGATTTGTGGAACAGAAGTTGACATTTTGTTGGTATCTAAGTTAAATAATGGTTAACCAGGGATAAATATGTATGTGGGTTAGGGTTAAATTGAGTATACAATAAAACAAATTAAATTACAATTACTTCATCAGTTATATAGTCACTAGGTTGATCCTGTGTTCAAAGTTTAGTATTCAATTGTGAAAATGGTTTTAAATTAAAAGCCTTCCTACTAGTTAGCCTTCTTAACTTTGGGGGTTGTAGCCTGGAGATGGTTGGAGGGAATCCAAGATTGATCATAACCGTTTTCACCAACATTGACACGCTTTTTCTCAACTGTAGGCTTCTTAGCAGCAGTAGTCTGATCGGCAAAATAAGGAAGAAGATAAGTGTTGGACAAAAAGTAACCAATGGCAACAACAGTAAGACCAAGGACAATTTGAACAAAGAGAAATCTGGGGTCAAAAAAGTTGATAGGAGGATCAGAAACAGTAACCTTGATGGGTGCAGTTTCAATGACAATCATCTCGCCTTGGTATCCAACAAAGAAAGAGAGAATCAGATCAAAATCCTCAGGAGGAAGGTCAACCTTAACTTTAGCGTCAAAGGTGACATTTTTGCCTGGCTCAATGGCCAAAGGACCAATCTTGGAGGTGGTCAAATTTGCATAAGGAGATTCGTCAATCTTTCCCTTCTTGTTGTAGTAAAATGAGCCAAAGTAACCGGCAATTTGTGCTTCAGTTTCCTCGTTGTTGTTAAATTCAAATCGCACGATTGTTTCTCTATCGTTGGTAAACTCTGGCAGTTTGTTGGTATCCAAGGAATTAGGAAAGATAACATTAGTTTTAATGTTAACAGGAGATGCTGATTCAGCAGCAGAAGCCAACTGAAAAGCTCCAAGAGTGATTAATGCAATGGATTTAAGTGAGAATTTCATTATTGGATGGGATGAAGATGGGACAAGATTGGATCAGGGATAAACATAACGTGGCTTTATCGTGAAATATATGTACCAAATATTACTTAGAACATAAATATATGGGTCCGATATACATACATATATAGGTATACCAGAAAAAGCAACTTCAAAGCCCTTAACAGCAGACATGAAGGTGAATATTGATTTTAGGTAAAGCTCTGTTGTAATTATCATTTGCGATCGTATTAACATATTAATAGTGGAGGATTAGAAACGCTTTTTGGCGGACAAAAGCGCTTGAACCTCGACATCGATGTCGAAGGGAAGCAATTTACTGTACACGATTTGATCATGTACCTCAAGGAACATGAAATGGACAAATCTAAAGAAGATATGTTTATTCAAGATGAGACGGTGTAAGTATTGAAATTTTTTGCAGGTTATATTAATCATCAGCTAATATTTAAATCAGTCGTCCTGGAATTTTAGTTCTGATCAATGATGCCGACTGGGAGCTGGAAGGTGAAGAAAACTATGAAATTCAGCCAAATGACAACATAATGTTTGCATCTACTTTACATGGAGGTTGATCATCACGTATATATAAAGTACTTAATAGAGTATATTCGATCCCATTCATTTCGAGGGACCAAATTCAATATAACTAAAGATTCATAACGATTGGTTGTAACAGATTTCATTCTATAAGCCTGTTAGAGTTGTGAAGAAAATTGGAGATTACATTTTTAGAACTTTACAATTCCAGATGTCTTCTTCAACCGTCCATGATCTGATGCGGTCAACGATTCCAATTTGACAATTATATCCTTATCACAGAAATAATATACTCTTATGGCTACATATTTGACAGAAAAGATACCTCACAGTCTGAAGACTATTTTCTTCTACATCCAAGTCCAGTTGAATGATAAGCCTTTTTCTTATATAGCTTACTTGGTTCAAACCATTATTGGTATTAATGTTCTTTGTCTCTACTTTATGATACCAAGTTTCGGGCAAATACCTCGTGAAACTATTGACGTTTTTACACCAAAGTGTGTAGTGGTAACTATTTTCCAGTCAATTAATCAACCACATTAAAGACAGAACTGAAAGAATTGCCGAAATTTGTTTCCAATCTCTATTTAAGTGACATTAAATCATTTTAAAATGTACACATTTCGAAGGTCTGGTTTCGGCTATATCATTCAAATTATGGTCTTCTTTATGGACAATAAGATTGGTTTGAAAATATCTTTCCAATAATCATATACAAGGTTTTATAACTTGAGTAAATCATCCAAAAATCAAGATAGGCTTACATACATTTTTTCTGTCTATAAGCCGTGTATGTATTTTTTTTTTTTTTCTTCATTTTTTTCATCACCTTAAAATTTTCAAGTCAAAATGGACAACTCAGTTACCAATGAACCCATCTTGGAACTAGATTCTTCTGATACCAAATTGGAAAATCAGGAGGTTTTTATACCAAATACCGAAAAGAAGCAAGATAATGAGACTACAGAGCCAGAAAGTAATACCACAGAAGAAAGGTTTGGCAGAAGAAAAAATCCTCCACCTCCAGGAATGTCACTGTCGGCTTACAAAAAACAACTAAGAAGAGAAAAGTTTGAAGCACAAAAGGTTGAGTGGAATCTTAAAAAGAAAGAAAAAAGAAAGGAGCTCAAGGCCAAAAAACGGAAATTAAAGGAACTGAATGCTGGATCTCAGACAGAGGCTCCCAAGTCAACTCCCAAAAAGCAAAAAGTGACATTGGATGTAGATGTAATTATTGACTGTGGATTCGACGAATTGATGAAACCAGAAGTACGTTTGACATTCATTAATAAAATTAATACAATTACTAACTGATATTTAGGAAGTTTCCTCTCTTGGCTCTCAGCTGATTCGATGTTATTCTGATAACCGAAAAGCCGAAAAATCAGTCAACTTGAAGATTACATCTTTTGACAAATCTTTAAAGGAAAGATTCACAGGAGCAATGAATAATCAACATTTGCAATGGAAAAACATTGAAATCATTGAAGAGGACTTCACCACTCCGGAAAACAAAGACAATTGGGTTTATTTATCGTCTGATTCTTCTGAGTTAATTGAAACGCTTGAACCTCATCATACATATGTCATTGGCGGCATTGTTGACAAAGGTCGATATAAAAATCTTTGTAAAGACAAGGCAGAAGCTCGAGGAATCAAGACTGGGCGGCTTCCTATTGATGAATATGTGAGAATTTCAGGTAGAAGGGTTTTGACCACCAACCATGTCTTTGAAATTTTATTAGAATGGTTCAAGTGTAAAGATTGGAAAATTGCATTTGAGACTGTTCTTCCATCTAGAAAAATGCTTCCTGAAAAACCATCTAAACCAATTGAGGAAGAAGAAATAGTTTCTGCAGAGACTGAAAAACCTTCTAAACCAATTGAAGAAGAAGAAATAGTCTCTACAGAGACTGAAAAAACAGATTAATACTTGTAAATACCAATTACTTCAACATATTGTTCCATTTTGGCCAATAGATATTTACAAATAGTAAATTATCCACTACTTTGATTCATCGCTTTTCAGACGACTAAAACGCACTTAAAACATTCAAACAGTAAACAGATAAACTAAAGTAGTAAATTCAATCTTAATAATCATTAATGTACATACTTTTTTGTTCCAGCGACTTGCTTTGTTCGGGTTTTCATTGTTTGGTACCTAATTTTAGGCATTACCCTGCCCATACATACAAAGAACCAAATTCTCCCTACCACCCTCCTTTAACCTTTAACATTTCCGCTAGATTTCTACACCTTTGTAGACAAATGTCAATATCACTCGTTTTGTCGGGATTCAGTAACATTTCATTCAGTATCAATTCACTCTGTTGCCTGTAACATATTGGATTTTATTTTGATAGTTTATTGTTCTTTTTTGTTTTTGTTTTTTTCATATTTATCATGAAAAGGGACGAGAAACAAAGTATGGAAATGCCACTTAACTCGACTTCGCTAGATTCTAATGATAACCTTTCTAAAAACTCTAATGAAATCTTAATTTCTAATAATATGCCTTCCAAAGATCAAACTTCAACTTTCAAGGATAATCCTTCGGATGAATTCTATCTCCAAGATGACTCTCCAAACTATCGAACTCCTTCTAGAAAACCTTGGGAAAAGACTTCCCGCGTTCCTTCAAGGTCTCAAGTCAACCCTTCCACAATGAATTTAAATGATTCCAATCAGATATATCCTACACAAGACAACTCGATGATTTCTCAACCTCGACCCCCGAACTCTAGTAGGCCTGCCCAGCACAGAGTTCGACCTAAACGACACACATCTTCTCATTCTCAATATCCGGATTCTCATTATAATAATAATCTCACTTCTCCTCGTCGGTCAAAAACTGTGGCTGGTCATTCTTCTAGTCATCATTCAAATATCTCTTCTAATGCTGAAGCTGCTTCGGCTATGATGGCTCAAGAAATGAATGCAATCAAAGCTTTAAAACGACTGTCTATCGGTGCATTGCCAACTTTAGATCCTGATCTCCCGAACTACTCGGCCGATTTATACCGACATCCTTCAGATCCTACATCAAATTCAGCTTCTTTACTCCAGAATACTCTTGCCATTCCTTCTGCTTCTGATGGCCTAGATTTTTCCTCCCAAACTAGAAGCTACTCGGATGGCTTGACGTCTTCATCTCCTTCAAACTCAGACTCGGATAATATTTCATTTGACTCCACCGAAATCGACGCTTCGCACGCTTCTCAACTTTTATGGGTTCCTGCTAATGTTCATCCAGAACTTGCCCCTCAGGAGTGGAAAACATTTGTTCAAAACAAAGTTGCCGAAATCAAAGCCGAATATTCCGACCATTCCAAATCAAATGAAAATTCTAATACTGATGGAAATTCTTCCCGTATTCATCGTCGTAATTCCCGACTTTCCCGCCAGATTAGGGATCAAGAAAGTTATACTGATGGCGCCGATATTTTGGAAAAAAGAAAGTCTAGAGATGCTTTAAACGAACAATTCACTGATCCAACTATCAAATCTTTATCAAATCAAATTAAGTCTTTAGGCGAGCTCGAAAATTTGGCCAATGATCCTCTACAACTCGCAAGGTCTTTATCCATGAATACTGGACTCTATTCATACTATTCGGAACCTTCACCTTCTCTCGGCAAAAGATCAGACTCTCTATCCTCTGACTCTTCAGTGAGCCAAATTTCTAATGACAGTGATTCACCAATCCTACCTGCTCCAACTTCGTCTCTTCGTCGATCTACCAATACAAGATATCATAAGGCTTCGATTCGTCGCGGACGAAAAGACGTCGCACACCCAAGTCCATCACTCAAAAAGACACTATCTAATAAGACTCCTTCCATCAAAACTAGCCCACCTGACACTAGTGTTGCCTCCAAAACTTCTTCTGTACCTATCACATATGATTCTTCCTCAACTACACCTACTGCCCCTGAAACACCGTCATCATGGATTTCCGTTTCTTCGGGACTTCCTCGCAAAATTCGAATTCCGATTGCTGGAAAAACTTTGGATGAATTCCCATTTATTGGCGATGATCCCTTGGCTAGCAACTCAAATACAAAAATTTTATTAGGGAATGACTACGATAATGTCCCTAAAATCATTCCTTCTTACAGTGATAAATCTACAGACTCACCGCAAGTATTGCATCCATCTACACCTAAAACTAAGACACCTAATGATAGCCCTCAGCCTATTGAGACCGTTCCTCCAAAGCAGGTCATTGAAACAAATGTTCCCAAGTCACAACCTCTCAATGAGCAAACTGAAATTATACCGGAAACCAAAAAAGAAGACGATAAAAGCTCCCAAGATACAAAATTTTTGTTTACGGAAACTACAGAAACTACCCAAAATATATCTTCTATACAGAATCATTCTCAATCTTCTATTGCATCGCCAACTTCCGATGATACAATAAACCAGGGACAAAATATATCGGAAAAACCTCTATCTAGCCCTACGACTTCAGGTCCACTAGAAGATGATGATAGTTCCACTAAAGGAAAAGGTCGTAAAGGTACATGGGGTTGGCTATTTAGTGGGTCCAACGTTAGCCAGTCTTCGGGTGCTGATGCAGTTGTGCATGATGCCACCCCTACAGAACCAAAGATATCCGAAAGGGATGTTAGCAAAGTGTCCCAACAAACTTCATTGGATCAACCTGCTACTTCAAACGCTGTTCAACCCAATGTTCACAAATCGAGTCGCAATAACTCAACGGCTTCATTACAGCAACCCACAAAATCTGCAAATTCTACACCAATAAGCAAAGATAGGATTTCCAACTTTTTTTCCAAAAAGAAAAGCAATGCATCTCTTAAACAGCAGAAACTGGCTGAAAAGCAAATTGAAAATACACAGCCCCAAGAGCCTAAGCCTGTCGAAGCTACAGATACCAAAGCCAGCTCTAAGTACCTTTCAGTTGACAATGGATCAAATAAAAAATCTCGATCTCCTTCCCCAAAAAACCGACGTTCAAGATCTAAATCACCAAATTTCCGTGCTGGAAAATCGGAAGGAAAATCAAAAGGTCAAAATAAACAACGAAGCCGTTATCGCTCAAGAACACGCTCTCCAGATAAGCGACCATCTAATGAAAAGAATGAAAAGGAGGATAGCGAGAATACAAGCATTACTTCTGGGCAGAGTATTACTGCTAAGCCAATGCCTGAAGGGTCGATTGTGGCGTATAGCCCAGAAGCTGCAGCATATTATGGCGCTCCCTATCAAATCCCTCCTCATCAAATGTCGGACAAATCATTAATTATGATGCATCATCGATACCCGTTGCATATTGAGCGTGCTATTTACCGTCTCTCCCACATAAAGCTTGCAAATGCTAAACGTCCTCTTGTCCAGCAGGTTCTTTTGTCCAACTTCATGTACGCATATTTAAACCTCATTAATCAGGGATTCATTCAGCAACAACAACAAGCACAGATGCAAATGCAAATGCAACTTCAGCAGCAACAACAGCAACAAATATATCAAAATCAATATTCTTACGAAAATCAACAAAACCCAGGTCAGGTTGTTCAAACTGAAGGCGACAACTATGACCCAAATAGTGCTAGATACGATAACTCCAACAATGAAGGTGGAGTAGGTGACTATGACAATACGTATCAATCAGATGGACAAGCAATAAGCACTGGTGGAGAAGAAGCCTATAATGGCGATAGTTATCGCAGCAATTCTGAAGAAGAGGAAGCGTTCTATGATACTCAGGAAAATGTAAGTTGATTAGACCAGGTTATTGTTAGAAATTTACTAACTTATTGCTTTTTGGTTTTGTAGCCTGAAGATGAACAAACTTACTTAAAAACTGGACAAAACAATCCAGTTCATCATAAACGTGGTCATCATACCCCTGTCTATGGTCAAAATTATTCTATGTAACAAATCGACTGTAGATTTTGAAAAATATATTTCAACTGCCGTTTTCCATAAAACATTACTCTGCATCAAAAAGAATACACGAAGCTCAATATTCATGAACTTCAATTGAAACTATTTTTTGGTCTTGATAACATTAAATTTTGATTATTAAATAATACATAAACACATTTCATCAGTGATGAAAAACTCAATACTAGAAACTTAAAAGAATCCACAGATCAAACAACCGATAAGTAGTAATTTTGAATATTTTGATATATTAGCAACACTTTCATTCGACTGAGCTATTGGTGCCACCGGCGTCGTAGTTTCAGTGCTAGTTGATGGACTACTAGGCGGGCCTACAGATGAAGTTGGAGGCAATAATTTGCTTGGTGAAAGCAATGGTGTGCTTTCTAAGGAATTATGAGTATCAATCGAAATTTGCGAAGGTGCAAGACTTGAAACTATGCCGGAATCATACAAACGAGTCTCAGTTTGTGTGTCTAACTTAGTGTTTGAATAACCTGGTGATAAAATTGAGGTTAGTGGGGTATTTGGTGTGTATAGAGGTACATTAGAATTTTGAAAAGCTGTATTTAATTGGGTGTATGGTATAAGTGATAAATGACTGGATCCCATTTTCGTTTTATACCCTGAAGCTTCTAAAGATGTATCAAATAATGACGAGTTGCTCATAGTAATTAATGAAATATCAAAAGGTGTGTCCTCCAAACCAAAATGTGAATACGATGTACGATCTGGTTGCGATTGTGTTGCAATTGAATAACTGTTTGCACCAGGGCTTGATGCAAGATCAATTAAGTGGTTGTTGTCAACCTGAGACATCGAGCTCATCTCGTATGTAGATTCATATGTTTCTGGGGTCGAAAATAGGTTGTTAGTATGTGTGTTATCTGGCTTACAAGGGTATTTGGTACAAGTCTCGTAATATTGGGTATTAGACACCGTGCTTGTATATAACGATTCCTCACTCTTGGTTTCTTCCATCTCAGATTTTATTCCAGTTGTGAACATTTGAGAATTGGCCGATATAGAATCAAAAGATAGGCTAGTGTGAAAAGGCTCACTTTCTAAGGATATTCCAGTACTTTCCAGGTGTCTGGTGCTGTCTAATTTCAAAGCATCACTTGTGGCACTAACAATTAGTTTAGTGCTAGGTAATACTACCAAAGATTGTGTGTATTCAGTTGGTATAGTATACGGTTTTGAAGATGAAGGCGCTACAGTACAATCATTGCAGCTAATTTGATTCGAATAAAACTCATCTGTCGGTTTTGGCGAAATGTCAGAGTATCTATAACTTTCAACACCTGATGAGTTCATATAACTGACTGTGTTGATTTTAGAAAATTGGTAAATCGTGAAATTTGCAGCTTTTTGAGTGCTCATCGAGATAGATTTGGAATCTGTTTTTTGTGAAATTTGCACTTCAGAAGACGGTGCTAAGCTTGTAGAAAAGCCAGAAATTGAATCATAATTTGAATTAGTGCTAGGGCTGTTCGATCTGGTAGTAAAAAGTACACCGGGCAGCTTTGAAAAATATCTGCTCGGGTATGAAGAAGCATTCTGTTTTTGGCTAGTTTTAATATCAGATTCAATATAATATTCAGATCTAGAGTGAGAACCTAATAAAGAATCCCAGGTAGAAGAGTAAATGGTAGAATACCCGCGCGGTATACTTGTGGTAGTTTGGGTTCGTGGGTATGAATATGGAATATTGGATTTTGAATCGGTTTTCAAAACAATGGAAGAGTCATATTGATCTCCATATGAAATATTCTCTGTTTCTGAAGAACTAAACGGACTGTGTGTTTTTGTTTCCGAAAGTTTATCAATTGTTGAGCTAGGATATCCAAATTGAGTTTCTGTCCGTGGTCGACTCGAAGAAAATTCTGGTTGGTTCAAAATGATACTTGAATCAGCGGTCGAAAAGGTCGTTGAGATATAAGGATCTGCATTCACAGTAGCTGTTTCTGTCGGGTCAAAACTAGCTATTGTGTTTTGGCTTTGAGTAAGCAAATCACTACCTTTGGAAGGAGAGACGGAATTGTGAATCAAATGAGAAAAATATGTATCACCAGATACTGTAACTGACGTGAATTCTGGGGATTTGTTAATAATTGTGGACCACTTATGATTTACCGAAGTCTCCAATGTTTGGTGGGAAATAGTGGAAACACTGACACTTAACCGAGTGAAAAAAATATTTGGGTTAATATCGGGGTTTTCGTTTGTCTGTGGAACGTATGAGTTTACATGTGAAGATGGTATGGCTGTAAGGCTGTCCATTGCTTTATCAGTGAGTGAAAAAGTACTATTAGGTACGTTCATACTATTAACATCAGTATACTCATATTTTGACACGGTTCTAGAAGTACCGTGGTTATTAGTGGCAGAAGGTGAAGCCGCAGCTTTAGTACCGACTAAGTCTGTAACTTGTAAAGAATAAGACAAGTATGTATTGCTGGATACCTCTTGGCTTGAAAAGGCAGTAAATACATTGGTTTTACTTTGTGCAGCATTTAGATCACTAGATGGGAAGAATGACGCAGTATTGGGTGAAAAAGTATTGTATTTATCTAGGTCTGTTGTGGAATAAACCTTGTCAGTGTTTGATGCAGGTTTAGAAACCATATTGTTGACACTAAATGCATGATATGAATCATTTTCATTGGAGAGCGTCGATTTAGAAAAATAGGTGACTGCAGAGAAAGTAGACACTGTATCAATCTCTTTCGACCCCGTTGAGGAATATTTAGTATTAGACAAATAAAATGTAGAATTTCCTGTAATCTCATGGGAAAGAGGATTGGTTTGTACAACCGTAGAAGATATGCTAGAAATATCAATACTAGAGGTGTGAGTATTATTTGTTGATGGAAACTCGGAATGATAATTTGTGGTAACGGAAGATTCGTAACTGTGATAAAGGGTGTGGTTTTGTTGAGATGATGAGTATCTAGATGTTTGAGTGGTACTCAAGGAGCTATTGCAGCTATGTGAACCTGGCGGCAACAGCGAATCTTGTATAGCTCCTGGAATACCATTCTTTCCCGGTTTGATACCCAAAATTTGACCAGAATTATAATCCTTGATTTTAGTCTGAGCCAAACCTAGACGCTTATTTTCGATATCAAAAACAAGGTAAGCAGAACGAAGAATATTATCTCCCAAACTGCAAAATTTGAGATCATCACTTGGATAAATACCCAAATAGCAAATGGGGTCTCCGTTAGCAGAAGATAGTGGTTGATTTTGAGCGTTTGTCTTTGGAAGCATTAGATCATTAATGGGGATTTTAAGATCAAATTTGGAAATTTTGATGGTGATGTATTGGTCGTCGTCGGAGTGGTAATTACATGAACGAATGTAGTCACCATCATCATCGACAGTCAATTGGAGCTTGTCTGCAAGGCCAGTGACAACGCCGGCTGGTAAATAAGATGATGTTGAACCAACATCAGCTAAAACAACAATATCCACTGAACTTAAAACAGTCGGTTCATCACAAGGAGAGGTGTAATGCTTAATATAAGTTGCAGGTACTGTGAATTCAAGAATTTTATCTTTAATCGTTGGAACTAAATCAATTGTAACAAGAGGACCAGTGTATTTCCCAGTGTCAATACCACCAAATACTATAAGACCACTGGAAGCTGTAGGAGCGTTGAGCCACATTGAATAAGCAACCGAATCAATTAGTCCAGCATCTTTAAGACGAATAGGAAAGTTTTTATATTCAAAGGGGTTTTGCTGTCTATGAGCACTAACCTCAAGCTCAGGCATTCCAATACCAAAAACTCCCAGAGTATCAGCTTCGTAAGCCTTGATGAACTCCATATTTTTAATAGATATGGCTCCACCATTTACCTGAAGAACGTCAGATCCAAACTCGCCTGCTGCATAAGAGTTATCACCGTATCTTAAAATAAGATAATCTGCTTTGCTCTTGTAGGTTGAAGATCTGTTTGAATCAAAAAGACCTTGTTCAGCGCAAGAAAAGCGGACTTTAGGGTTCAAGGTTGTATTGTTTGGAACAGATTCTCTGCAGTAAGGATTCGATATACTTGAAACCCAAATATCACTCGATCCTGTGTCAAGATGAATATTAAAGTCTTGAGGAGGAGTTCCAAGTGTAAAGTGAATAGTATAGTAATACAGACGATTTGTTAATGGTTGATTAAAAAGACTTTGACGTTTTGTAATTCTGTTTCTTTTAAAAAGCTCTTGTCTAGCCGGTATTCGACGATTTTGGTTTGATGAGTAGAATATTTTCTCCAATTCGACTGCAAAGTATTTGTCGCCAAATTGTTGAATGGCAGCACCCATCACTAACCATGTCAAGAGTGAACAAATACTAATATGAATCAATAGCATTTATACCACTTTTTGATAAACAAATTGAATATTTCAAATCAACGACAGGAATTTTTTGGTTTGGTACAACTTAATAAAGAAAAAAGAAAGAAAAGAAAAGAAGATTGAGATTTTGATTTAGATGTTTTTCAGTGAATACATTTTTCATGAGACCATCGGGTTTTAATAATTACACATCTAATGGCTAACAGTTCGATAAGAAATTACCAGGATATATAAATGAATTATACAAAGAAAAAAATTTCCGTCCAAAAAATGCTGTAAACTCTTTTTCAATTCTTTTTGAGTAGTAAAAATGTTGGCCTTAAGCTTCACAAAAATAACTGATTTGTTAATCTGGGCCGAAAGGTGTTTATCATTTTAAATAAAAGGTGATATAATATTACTTTTTGAGAGAAGTACAATTAATCCAAAACATATTTTTTCAATAAATTGAAATGACTATATTTCAAGAGAAGCTTAGGAATTTTACACTAACCATTTCTTGTGACTCAATAGCTACAGTGAAAGTACTAGTGAAATACTAATTACGAAAGATTCCAGTACACAATATCTAAATTATGATTGCAGATAACGCTGAAATGAGATATGACGATATATTAATGAGAGTACTAAAGAAATTTTGAACTAAATCAATTGCAACATATGTTAAACGATATTCATCGCCTTTGAACAAATGACAACAATGATAACTGAACTGCATCTTCGACCAAAATGTATCTAGAGTTTAAAGATAAATAGAGTTGTGTACCTGAATGTAATGAGATTATGTAATGCAGTATTAAAATTTACAGAATTTGAAAAACAAAAGAAAACTAAATGGTAATTGGCTGGATTTCCCGCACATGAATTCGAAATTCCATTCAGTTAGCCTGTCCAATAAACATTTAGAATTTTCAAATACCTAATTATTATGACGCTCTTCTGGGTTTCTTTGTCGAGTTTGAAAACTTTTTGCTTCGTTTCTTGTACCATTTAAACACCTTTTCAAACTAACTTTTTTTAATTTAAATAAACGAAATCTTATCTTAATATGGTTCATACAGCTGAATACACTAAGGGTCTTCCTACATCTATTTCTTCTATTCTTGCTGGCGGATATAGCCATCCTTTGTCAAGAGAATGGCAAAATGAGCGCCAACTAACCAAGGTGAGTACGATTAATGCCAACTTTTCAGTTCAGCTAAATTGTGCCCAAAATTCATTTTCTAACTGTTTTCATGATTTTTAGAATATGTTTATTTATCCTTTGTTTATTACCGATGATCCCGATGCCGAAGACGATATTCCATCTCTTCCTAATCAAAAGCGATGGGGTGTCAATAAACTTGTCCCATTCGTCAAGTCATTAGTAGAAAAGGGCCTTAGATCCGTTATTCTCTTTGGCGTTCCCTTAAAAGAAAACGTTAAAGATGAGTTTGGTACTGCTGCTGATGACCCAGAAGGCCCTGTTATCCAGGCTGTCAAAATTTTAAAGACAAATTTCCCAAGTCTTTTTGTCATGTGCGATGTTTGCTTGTGTGAATACACTTCCCACGGTCATTGTGGTGTTCTTCGTCCTGATGGTTCCATTATTAGAGAACAATCTGTTAGAAGGCTAGCCGCTGTCGCTGTAAATTATGCTAAAGCCGGTGCGGATTGTGTTGCACCATCAGATATGATTGATGGCCGAATCAGAGATATTAAACAAGGATTGCTTGATGCCGGTCTTGCACATAAAACAATGGTTATGTCTTACTCTGCAAAGTTTTCTGGAAACTTGTATGGTCCCTTTAGGGATGCTGCTGGATCATGCCCCTCACATGGAGATAGAAAAGCATACCAACTCCCACCTGGTGGACGTGGTTTGGCTAGAAGAGCCTTACAAAGAGATATTGACGAAGGTGCGGATGCTATTATTGTAAAGCCTTCTACTTTTTACCTCGATATTGTCAGAGATGCAGCTGAGATTTGCCAAAACTATCCTATCGCCACATACCAAGTCAGCGGAGAATTCGCCATGCTACATGCCGCTGCCGAAAAAGGTATTGTTGACTTGAAGACTATCGCTTTTGAAGCCCATTATGGATCTTTGAGAGCTGGGGCTAACTTACTTATCTCTTACTTTACCCCCGAATTTTTGGACTGGTTGGATAACTAGATGACTGAAATATAGACTACTTGTACTGCCTTTTTTTTACACTTTCTCTTTATTTTCTTGATTTTAGCAAATAATAGTAATAATCTCATCAACTAAAAATTTCATGCCAAAACAGGTTGTCGTTTTGTGTTAGCCAAATGGTCTTCAGCTTTTTCTTCTTCTTCTTCTTCTTCTTCTTCACTTTCCTGTTTCCGATTTGATTCAGTATCTTTAGAACCATGTGGTACTGCGTTGGGTACTTCGGGCATCTGTGGTATTTGTTTAGCAATCTCTTCTCGTTCAAGTGCTTCAAGTTCTTCCAGGACATCAAGTTCATCAGAATTACTAATGTTTTGTGAAAGCATGTTAGAAATCTCTTGCTGATACGCAATCCCTTCGGCGCTATCATCCATGATTTTTTCCACGCGCTCTAGTGTCAACTCTTTATGTATTTCTTTAAGAACTTGGTTTCCTTGTTCAAGTCCAAACATAACATCTTTTTGAATTTGTGCAAACTCAACGCTTTGTGTCTAAACCGATTAGTTAGTACTTCAAACCAAAAAAGAAAAATTAAACATATAATCTAGCATACCAATTCCTCCAAAGTTGCTAGCTGTTGATCCGTTTGCACAAGTAGGTTTTCTTGATACTTTTTTTTCCGTAATGCCAAAAGTGCTCGCTGTTTATCACCTTTAGCCAAACACTCTTTGGCAATTTCAACTTCTCGATTCAAAACAACACGAATTCGTCGTTGATACTTTTTGACTTCATCGCGCTGCATCTTCATTTGTAAAACTGCTTCATCTTGTTTAGTCACCAATTTACTTCCATCTTTTTTGCTAGAGGAGCCTGAATTTCCCATGATTATAATATTCCAATAACTGTTTGGTTAATTGATAAGGTTTGAAGTTCAAGGTAGTATTATAATTGTGGGTTAGGGCCTATGTTTAATACCCTTCGTATTCTTTACATACATATATCTGGAAAAAAAATGTAGAATACGGCTTTAAAAAAATTTTATCAGGTATTCAACATATTCGAGAATACGCTTGACTATCATGAGCTCCACTACACAAACCACGAAAAAAGGTGCAAATGTTAGACTATCTTGGGAAGACGAATTAGTCCATTCAGCGATTTTAGCTTATTTACATGATCTTTCTAAAAAGGAATACATCAAGGAACATAAAGAAGATGTGGATTTGGAAGAAATTGAAAATACCGAACCTGGAAAATTGGTCAATCTGATTCCTTATATGAACGAACTGAAACGTGATGAGCGCAGTGCGATTGGAATATGTCGAATGAAAGTCAAACTCAGAAGACTCAAGTCTGTCGTCCTTGCCAAACATCTAGAAAAGGCCTATGAGCTTATCCATCAAGATCAAGTCTCGTTTTGGGGTAACGATGGAGATTTGGAAACGAGTGATTTAGAAGGAGTTGATCCCAGCACTTTGGTTGATGTACCTCCTAGCAATCAGATGAATAAAGGTATTGTCAGTTTATGGAAAGTCCCGACGCCAGTAATCGATAGTTCAGAAACAACTGAAGGAGAATCCACCAAGAAAAATGGAAAAAAGAGAGAACGGTCAACAAAAGATGTTCGAGATGCTAGTTCTAAAAAACAAAAAGGTGAGCTATTTTTTTTTCTTTTGTCACTAAGAATCCATTTCACTAACAGATGTAGTAGAAAAAAACGACCGTACACCACAAATCAAAACGTCACTTAAGGATCTCGGAGGTGTTGACAAAATTATCCAAGAAGTTTTGGAACTTATAGGACTACCATTAAGTCATCCTGAAGTTTATCAATATATCGGAACAGATACCCCTCGCGGTGTTCTTTTACATGGACCTCCTGGCTGTGGTAAAACAGTTTTGGCTAATGCCATTGCTAACGAAATGGGAGTTCCATTCATTTCAATATCCGCTCCTTCTATTGTTTCCGGTATGTCTGGTGAATCAGAAAAGAAACTTCGTGAAGTTTTCGAAGAAGCAAAAACCCTCGCACCTTGTATTCTCTTTCTGGATGAAATTGATGCAATTACACCAAAAAGAGACAGCGCTCAGCGTGAAATGGAACGTCGTATTGTTGCACAGCTTCTCACCTGTATGGATGACGTTTCTTTTGAAAAAACTGGAGGAAGACCAGTTATTATTATAGGTGCAACAAATCGCCCTGATTCCATTGACCCTGCCTTACGACGTGGTGGTAGATTTGATCGTGAAATTTGTATGAATGTCCCCGATGAAGAAGCCAGAGAAAAGATTCTTGAAAAAATTACCTCAAAATTACGTTTGGAGGGAAATTTTGATTACAGGAAACTTGCAAAGCTCACTCCGGGTTTTGTTGGTGCTGATTTACAAGGTTTGGTTTCTGCTGCAGGTATTGCTGCTATCAAACGTATATTTGGAATAATCCTCAGCAATTCTAAAATGCCTGATATCATTGACTCACAGAAAGATATACTAGACACAGAAAGCGAAAAGAATGGTGAGGCTGAAGATATTGTTATGGAAGAAGCCTCCGATTTAACAGAACCAGTAGTATCTCTTCAAAAAGCTGTTGTTGATATGAAATCAAATCCCAGTAACGAAAGTGTTTCTTCCATCATTGAAAAATTTTTGACTGCTCATCCCAACCCATTATCAGAAGAAGAACTTAAACCGTTAGCTATCAACTTTGACGACTTTACTACCGCATTACCAACAATCCAGCCCTCGTCTAAAAGGGAAGGTTTCGCAACAGTTCCAGATGTCACATGGGAAGATGTTGGTGCCTTGGAGCCAATTAGAGAAGAGCTTGAATATGCAATTGTTGAACCAATCCGAAATCCAGAACTTTACAAATCAGTTGGTGTTAATGCGCCGTCTGGTGTTTTATTATGGGGGCCTCCAGGCTGTGGTAAGACTTTACTGGCCAAGGCTGTGGCTAACGAATCTCAAGCCAATTTCATTTCTGTCAGAGGTCCTGAATTGTTAAATAAGTATGTCGGAGAGTCTGAACGCGCTGTAAGACAAGTTTTCAATCGTGCTAGAGCTTCTGTTCCTTGTATTATTTTCTTCGATGAACTGGATGCGTTAGTTCCACGCCGCGATGAATCAAATTCTGAAGTTTCCTCAAGGGTAGTAAACACTTTTTTGACAGAGTTGGATGGTGTTGGCGACAGACAAGGAATATATGTTGTTGCAGCGACAAACAGGCCTGATATGATTGACTCTGCCATGCTCCGACCTGGCAGATTGGACAAGCAATTGATGGTAGAACTTCCTTCTTCTGATGAACGGTATTCCATTCTTAAAACTGTTACCAGATCTACACCATTACACACAGACGTTGATTTACAAACGATTGCTCATGATGAACGTTGCAGAAACTTTAGTGGTGCCGATTTATCAGCACTTACTCGTGAGGCTGCTGTTTTTGCCTTGAAAACTTATATCAAGGCAAGAAACGATGCTGAAAAGACTGGCCGAGACATTATTTCTACAGGTGATAAAGTGATCATTTCAAAGGTCAACTTTGAAGAAGCATTCAAGACTGTAAAACCAAGTGTTTCGGATTTGGAACGCGAAAAGTATAAAGTTCTAAACGAAATGCTGGGCGGTAAAGAGAAATAGTAAAAATTCTAAATTATAGATTAAAAAATACATTTAAAATAGAAATAATCAAAAGGTATATGGGATTCTACCCCTAATTAATATTATTCTTTCTCCATTCTTTTCCAACTCATTGACCATATCAGGATTGATTGAGGTTATTAATTCAACATTTCCATGTCGTTCGTTAATTTTTTGTAAAAGTCCAAGACCCATGCAGCGCGTATGCTCGGGTTGAATAACACTGGGTATTAAAGAGGGTGGAATAATTGAAATCGGTAATGCAGATTCATTTGGTGAATCGGAGTCAGGTAAAACTTCAATCAAAGAATTAGATATTTGGAGGTACTTTGACTGTTTTATAACCACGATCGAAATAATAACATTGGTCAAGCACATGAAAATATCATTTAAATTCAAATTTTCGGAATGCATGATCCCAAAAGCCGCAATTTTGGCGCTTTCAGGAATATTAAGGGTTGCTTTTTTTTTTGAAATTTCAGACCGTTTATTTTTATAACAAAGGGAGAGAACAGAGTTGGGACTAGCAAACTCTTGGGGACCCTCAATCAGAAGATTCTCAATGTCATAATCGTTTTTGTCGGAGAAGGACGTCGGTTTTTGGATTGAAAATGGGATTTGATAGAATTTGAAGTTTGGTAATTTATCAATCTCAAATTCGTGAGTTTGATTATTATAACACAAATAAGTGGACAATTGAAGGTTCCTTAAATCAGCAGCGCTAAACATTTTAGAACTATGGTGAGGAATGTCCACACTTTGTGCAAAAGAGTCAAGAAAATAGCGGTTTGTTGAAATTGAATGCGTAGATGAGATTTTATCAAGGCGATGAGAATAATCCTCCAAAGTTTCGGTGTCTTTAGATCCAATATAAATTGAATGTGTAGGGTCTGATTTGCTCATCATCTCAGAAAGAAGTTCTAAACCATAACCCTTTGCCCATCCAGGCATGTTGACGATCAAAATTGTTTTGGAAGATAACTGCGATGATTTATAGATGTCTAGCAAATCCTCAAAAATAGCTGAGTACAAAAGAGGTACATCTTTTGGGGATGTATATCCAAGACCATGGGCTTTTACAACATCAGTAAAATTTGGGTGCGCAAATGGCGAGGAAAAATTGTAGCATGTTGGCTTGGATAAAGATACAACTCCAGAAGGGGTATATTCTGTTTGACCGGGATCACATTCCATGTAGTGAATAGAACCAGGTGTTAAAGCGGAAAGACAATAATTTAACAAGAAACGGCAAAACGTTGATTTTCCAGAATTTTTGGGGCCACTCACAAATACAAGGGGGGTTTCCGATGAGGACTTAAAATCGGAAACAATTTCTGAAGCAATAGAAGTCCAATCATCATTTAAAACCAAGGGTTTGATCTTTGAGTTTGCAAGATAAACTGGATGGAAAGATCGTTGAGATTTAGCCGTTGAAGGCATTGATCCCCAAAGGTCACGGAATTTTGGGAATTTAGAAGGAATAATTTCGAGACCGGTAGACAAAGAAGTCAATGAAATTATGGTATCAAAATCTTCTGGAGATAAATCAACATCTTCAGGTAAAAGACACTCACTAAGGTATTTTCGTTTTGTAGGAATAGCAGAGATTCGAGGTAAAGGCGTAGCTGCAGAAGCAAATACATCATACTGTTTAGGCCCTACATGTAATGTAGCTCCGTAAATTGAGATAGAACCTTTTTCAACGCGCAATGAATACTGTCCTTGAAAAACTAATGATTCGTCAGTTTTTAAGCCTGCAATAATGGAACGTCCGTTATAAACAATGTTATCTTTAGATGGACTGAAGTTTGAGATTGGGATCAGATTGATACGTTTGGAAGCATCATCATCTGAATCCACAGACATAGTTCCTTCAGCCTGAGACTGATCGTCATCAGAAGTAGCATTGATACTACTTATTTCCGGAGTGTTTTCATCTTGAGATGATATGGTATTAGAAACGGTATTTGATAAACCCAAAGACTGTTTGATTTTCTTTTTAGAAGCAAGAATACTGAAAGCAGCTAAAGATCACAAAATGTATTAGATTGAATCACACTATCGACAAATAAAAAAAATTCAACATACACTCGCGTTTCATTATGATGGTTCGGTAAAGATTTAAAAAAAAATTATTCAAAACGAATTTGATTTAAAAAAATCAGTGAAAAATATATTATTAATGATGTGTCATGATGTGTAATGATAATGTAATCATTAATCAAACTGGCCAATAAACGGTTATCATTAAAAATCTTTTTTCAAGCGTGCTGAAAAAACCGTGTGATTTTTTTCCCATAAACCCAAAGCATTATCACCACCCTTTCTTATTTCATTTTATTTACCTATTATTTGTCAAATTTCGACTTTTTTAAAACACATATAAATTAACAAAAATGGCTGAAGAAACTGTCTTTAAGACCGGTAAGTTTTGAATCAATTTATTTTAGAGTTATATATGATGATGTTGAATAGTTTTCTGTTGAATTGAACAGAGTTTCAACTTGTTTTTATATTTGAACAGCTATTGGTCTTTGGTACTAACATTTATTTTAGTCGGATTCGATCCTCGGTAAGCATTCAAACATGATTTTGACGTATTTAACACTGAGTTATGTTTACATGATATAACTAGGCTTTAAATTTACGTTTGATACATGTATATAAAGTATTCAATTAACACTCTAGTCTTCAGCTACCCATACCAGAACCAGACCAAGCACTGCTGGCAGTCATATGTCGACTACCACAAGTGCATCAATGCTAAGGGTGAAGACTTTGCTCCTTGCCAGGTTTTCTTCCGTACTTACAGCTCTCTCTGCCCTACCTTCTGGATTGAGAAGTGGGATGAACAAAGAGGTAAGTTTCTTCTGTTTACTCAAATGACTTTGGCTATTTTATTCTAACATTATTATTCATTCAGACGCCGGTAACTTCCCTGCTAAATTGAAATAATTTGGTTTTGCGGGAAAACTTTGAAATCTCTTCTTTTTTTCAAGAAAGAAAATACTCGATTCTACTCTATTCTCATATAAATTAATTTAACCAACTGAAAATGATATTTTTCAGATCATTGATTTTATTTTTATTTCAAATCTCATAAACATTTAACGTAACCTGGATATGTTTCAATCCCGTAATACATTTCTTTTTTTACCAGAAATCATCTTCTAAGTCTTCATTATTTTGATTGTTGCTATGACGAATATTTTCCTCGTCAAACAAGTCATCATAAGCATGGTCTTTCATATAGGCCAATTGCTTGTGTTCCCGAGAAATTCGTAATTCTTCTTTCTTTCTCTTTTGTCTCTTTTCGTTTTCCAAACGTAGTTGGTCCTTGTCATAAGCAACGCGTTCGGCCTGAAAGTTTGGATGTGCCTCTTCTTTAGTTTTATTGAGACGGTTGATTATTGTATTGATGCGAGTGTTAATATGGATCTTTTTGACAAGATTGGGCTTTTTAAAGCTGACAGCTCCGACTTCCATACCAGCTGTTTTGTGCAGGTTAGACCATGGTGTATAAATGACAGTAATATTGTCGAGCTTGTTGCCTTTAATGGAATTAGCCTTGGTGAGTTGCGCACAATCTTCGAGTGAAAAGTACAGTAATTCAAGTTAGTTTCAACGATATCAATGGTTTGGTCTTCTTTTCTTATGCTTACCTTCTAAAATCTCTTTTGGAATATCATCCCAGGTCCAGTCTTCTGGCAAACGTAAATAGACGTGAGCAGACGATAAATTGTCGACATGGAACTAATCATCATACCTTGTTAAAACTATTTTTCAAAAATTTTGGCCGGCATTGAAAAATCAAATAAATCATACCCTTAACAAGCGTTAATAATACTATCCATTATAAATCTAACATGTCTAAACTACACTTACCAGACATCAGTAGGAAGACCCCATTTTATGAGATTTTCATTTTCAAATTTATCCTTTCCCATAAATAATGTCACAGGCGGAGCGACCTCCGCTGAGGCACCGACAGATTTAAAGTAATAAACCATTATTTTCTGCTTTGAAAAATCAGGGATTCGGTGTTTGTTGAATCTTTGAAGAACTCGACCGATGAAAAAAAATATTATATGGGATTACATAACAGGTATAGTCATGTGCACTACCATATAAACTTGAAATGGCGGTTCCAAGTGCCTGTAAATGTTTGGTAAATTTTCGCTTATTCACAAATTTGTCAGCGGTGGAAAATGATCGTTGTTGCTGATACTGTATATTTCTATAGTCTTTGGATAAAACATACACAGATTCAAAAGTAAACAAAGTTGAAATATTGGTTTTCTCTAGTCAACAGCACAATTTAACTTCAAATAACACATTCTGGTTTTATATTTAAAGACGAAAAAAACACAAAATAACATGAGTGATGACTTGATTGATGATCCTTCTGCATTTAGCTCGTTGGATCTATACGAAGTTCTTCAACTTGATACTTCGAAAATACCTGCCAAAGACATTTCGCCTGGCGCGATTAAAAAGGCATACCGCAAGTTGGCACTTCAAGTGCATCCAGATAAGGCCCGTACTGAAGAACAAAAAAAAGAGTTTCATACCAAGTTTCAAGAAGTTGCCTTTGCGCACAGCATTTTGATTGACCCCATTAAGAAAAAGCGGTACGATACTACTGGTTCTCTCGACAATATCCCCACTGAAGATGGAGAAGAAAGTTTGGGCGACTTTTTGAAGGAGCTTTTTAGAAGTAAAATGCCAGAGATTACGGAAGAAATGATTGAAGAAGACAAGAAAAAATATAGAAAGGAAGAAGAGTATGATTCTCTGCTTGAATCATACAATAAACATAAAGGTGATTTTGAAAAGATCTATGAGGATATACTGCACACAGATGATAGCAATGACAAAGATTTTGTCAGGTTACACGCCATGGTTCAAAAAGCACTCAAAGAGAATTTATTAAAGGAATATAAGAAATTTGGTGATTCGGAAAAGGCGCGGAAAAAATTGTTTGGAGAAAAGCCGACTAACAAAGGCAGAAAATCTAAAAAGAACTCAGAGGCAGAGGAAGCAGAAGAATTGGCAAAAGAATTGGGATTGAAAATCGGCAAAGGTGAATCTACATTGAAATCATTGATTGCCAAAAGACAACAAAGTCGAATGGCTGATCTCGTCGGATCAATAGAAAAGAAATATTCTGGCAAAAAACAAAAAGGTAAACGCAGTCATGTTGATATGGAAGAATTTAATGAGCCATCGGAAGAAGAATTTCAGAGAATACAAAAGAAGTTAAGCGATAGCAAAAACAAGAAGCAAAAGTCAAAGAAATGATTGAGGTTTCTAGATGATGAGTGCATTAGATATCAATATTTGTAGTGAAATAATTGAATAGTTCTAATACGTCAATTCTACAAAATGAATAAACTTTACAATAAAAATTAAGCCTTGTAACCCAATTCCTTGAGAGACTCAGAAATGGCAGTTAATGCCTTATCAACATGGCCCAAGGAAGGAGTGGTGGCGGAGATGCCCATATGTCCGACACGGAAGTACTTGGTAGCAATATCTTTATGGATACCGCCAGCAATACCAACGCCCTTTGAAGCAACGAGAGGCAAGAGATCAGCATTAGAAATGCCCTCAGGAAGGTAAACAGCGGTCATACCGTGAGCAGATGACTCTCTTTCCAAAGCGACGGTTTTAAGACCAGCCTTAGCAAAGGTATCTTTGATGTAGTCGGAAGTCTCTTGATGCTTTTGAAATCTTTGTTCAATCTGCTCAGAAGAAGTAGCATACTGTCTAAGAGAAGCCAACAAGGAATATATGTTTTGGATAGCAGGAGTGGCAAAGTAACTAGGTTTTCCGGCTTCGTAGGCCTGAATGACTGGAAGCCATCTGGGAATAGAGGCAAAGAAAGACCCAACAGGAGCTTTTCTGTTCTTGACAACTTCAAGAGCTTTTCCAGAAGCAAAGAAAACAGAAAGACCAGAAGGAGCAGCAAGACCTTTTTGGGCACCAGTCAAGACGAAATCGAGTTTCCAGTCATCGAACTTGATTGGTTCAACAGCGACCGAGCAAACTCCGTCCACAATAACCAAAGTGTCAGGAGAGATCTTTTTGACGGCGGCGGAGATGGCCTGAATATCAGCAAGGACACCAGTAGAGGTATCTACGTGAGTGATTGTAACAAGCTTGTACTTCTTCTGGCTAAGGGCTTCTTCAATCTGTTTAATGGAAGGAGTAGTACCAACTTCAGGGCCTTTGACATTATCAACGTTGGCACCATAGACTTCTAAAGCCTCTGCAAAAGAGTCGGAAAAGTAACCAGTGTTGACGACAAGAGCGTTTTCATTGGGTTCAATGAGGTTAGCACCGACAACGTCCCAACCAATTGTTCCGGAACCAGCAAGAATGAATGGCTGAGAATCAGAAGCAGTTGAGAAAAACAGTTTTCTCAAGAGCTGGAGAGCTTCCTGGAAAGTCTTGATAAAAGCAGGAGCAGTATGGGGAATTGCGGGATGGCTCATGGCAGCGAGAACGGCATCATCGAACTCGATTGGACCAGGAATCATGGACAAAGTGTGGGGAGGCTGGTTTGCTTGAGACATGTTGACGGATTTTGGAAAATGAGATCTTGAAGATTGGAAATTACAAGAAATTGGTGTGAAGAAGAAAGAAAAACCTGTCGAGCTTTGATTGGAAATGATTAAATATTCGGGTTTTAGATTGGATTCGGTCATAGATATCACGTGTGATTGGATAATGATCATGTGATACAATAAGATGTTTGAAACGTGAGTTACACGTGTAATTAAATAGTGTTCACGTGGTAATATATAAAGTTTGCAAAAATGATCTTCACATGATTTAATTTTTTAGTTAAGAAACTGAATTAGCAGCCTTTCTAACTAATTGAGTTAGCTATTACGGCACTTACATGACATACAATCAAACCCATTGGGTAACGTGATACTCACATGTCTATAAAATTTTGTAGGCCTAACCCTTGTGCGGCTATAAAACTGAATGGTTTATATTTCGTCTTTTTTTTTTAAATTCTTTCTTTCTCTTTCTTTTTACTCAAAAAACTAATTGTCTAATTTCTTTTTTTGTGTTTAACCTTAAAAAAACATCATTCATAATGGCTGCTTACTCTCTTTCTGAACAGCACAAGGCTCTTCTCCAGGAACCCCTCAAGACCCTTGATCCTCAGGTCGAAGGCATCATCGAGGACGAAATTAAGCGTCAACGCGAATCCATTGTTCTCATTGCTTCCGAAAACTTCACCTCCCATGCCGTTTTCGAGGCTCTCGGTACTCCCATGTCTAACAAGTACTCCGAAGGTTACCCTGGTGCCAGATACTACGGTGGTAACCAACACATTGACCGCATTGAGACTCTCTGTCAACAACGTGCTCTCGAGGCCTTCCATGTCACTTCCGACAAATGGGGTGTCAATGTTCAAACCCTCTCTGGTTCTCCCGCTAACCTCCAGGTTTACCAGGCCATTATGAAGCCCCATGACCGTCTTATGGGTCTTGACCTTCCCCATGGTGGTCATCTTTCTCACGGTTACCAAACCGATACCAGAAAGATCTCTGCTGTCTCTACCTACTTCGAGACCATGCCCTACCGCGTCGACCTTGAGACTGGTATCATTGACTACGATATGCTTGAGAAGACTGCTATCCTTTACAGACCCAAGGTTCTCGTCGCTGGTACTTCTGCTTACTGCCGTCTCATTGACTACAAGCGCATGCGTGAAATCGCTGACAAGGTCGGTGCCTACCTTGTTGTCGACATGGCCCACATTTCTGGTTTGGTTGCTGCTCAGGTTATTCCTTCTCCTTTCGAGTACGCCGATATCGTCACCACCACTACCCACAAGTCCCTCAGAGGTCCTCGTGGTGCTATGATCTTCTTCAGAAGAGGTGTCAGATCTGTCAACCCCAAGACTGGTGCTGAAGTTCTCTACGATCTCGAGAACCCTATCAACTTTTCCGTTTTCCCTGGTCACCAGGGTGGTCCCCACAACCACACCATTACTGCTTTGGCTGTTGCTCTTAAGCAGGCTCATACTCCTGAGTTTGTTGAGTACCAAAAGCAGGTTCTCAAGAACGCCAAGGCTCTTGAGTCCAAGTTCCTTGAACTTGGTTACCAGCTCGTCTCCAACGGTACCGACTCACACATGGTTCTTGTTTCTCTTCGTGACAAGGGCATTGACGGTGCTCGTGTCGAGACTGTCTGTGAGGCTATCAACATTGCCCTCAACAAGAACTCCATTCCCGGTGACAAGTCTGCTCTCGTCCCCGGCGGTATCCGTATCGGTGCTCCTGCCATGACCACCCGTGGTCTTGGTGAAAAGGACTTTGAGCGTGTCGTTGAGTACATTGACCGTGCCATCAAGATCGCCATTGATACCCAAAAGAGCCTTCCCAAGGATGCCAACAAACTCAAGGACTTCAAGGCTACCATTGCCAAGGGTGATGCTACTCTCGAGTCTCTCAAAAACGAAATTGCTTCCTGGGTCAACCAATTCCCCCTCCCTGTTTAAAGCAGTTCCTAGTTTAAAATTTGTATAAAACTTGTAAAGTTTAAATTTTTTCAAACACGAAAAAAAAAGAAATAAAAAACTTCAACCGTTTTTTGTTTTATTATGACTGCATAAAAAATCTTTGATTTTTTCTTCATGAATTATTATGTCTATATATTTCTGTTTTTGTTTTATAGTATTTTTTTTCTTCAATTTCAACATGACTTTTATTCCTTTTTACTTCAAATATAATTACACAAAAAAAGCAACTCTTGATTGCGCATTATCCGCTTCATTATGGCGACTTTGTTGATCCGCTTGGTGACTTTTCTTCTCCATTGTTTTTATGATTTCCCCATAATGACCATCCATTGAAAAATGAAGATGCCGTGCTGACTGTAGATTTGTGCGAAGATCCGTCGTTGTTGTTGGAGATGCTGCTTTGTGTAGATGTCAATGGCGTACTATTATTACTGTCTTGGTGCGCTCCTCCGACTCCTCCTGTTCCATTCACGGTATTGTTGGACGCTGTAGTGCTCGTGGTTGTTGATCGTGTACGTTTGCCTATAAATAGGCCTGTACTGCTGTTACTGGCATTAGTTCCTCCAGCCCCAAAGCTTCCGCCCTGTGAACCATTACCAGAAGGAATAGGCTCTTGTTCGTATAAAGATGTGTCTTGGAAATCGTCTGACGGTTTAGTTTGGTGCTTACCGCCGTTAGCATCCAAAGATCTGGGAGCTAGTGACGCTTTGCTCAAATCTTCTGCACTTTCATTGGGATCTGTTGGTCCGGAAACTGATGCATTCGTAGGCGAGGATCCGCCGTCTTGTCCTTGGTTCTGTGGCTGAGGTTGTCCCCACCATAAAGATCCCCAAACTTTTGTGACTTTGGTCGCAACGTTTTCGACTGGCACTTCGTTACCGATTTCGGATCCAATGGACTCATTGGTAGCATTCTGGGGAGCCGAAGCTTGTTGAGGTGAAGCTGGTTTGGCATCTGGAGCAGCCATTGTAAAAGCTACATGCTTGGGCTCCACAATATCAAATAGTTCGTCATCTGTAAATTTCGAAAAAATCCGGAAATTGTTGGTGGTTCGCCATTCCTTGACCCAACTGGTGTTGAAGTATTTGATGTGGTTGGCTCCCATGTCGCGAGCAGTAATCATTGGCTGTTTGAGATGGTTAGCACGAGCAAGAAACTTGTCATACTTGACCACGGAAAGCAAGCCTTTAAGATAGTCTTCAAACTGCTGACGAACAAAGTCTTCGCTTCCGTGGAATCCTAGTCCCTTAGGTCGACCCGGATCTTCAGGGTCCCATGTATCAACAACTGCTTTAACAACCATGTCCATCCACTTTTTATCGTATGAAGACAATGCCAATGCGCTGTTAAGACTGGTGTTGATAACTTCGACATTGTCACTATCAATGTATACAATGATATCAGCAACACGGTTTTGGGGAGCAAGAAGCATGGAGTTGGTGCTACCAACCAAAAAGTACTTTGTTTCAGGAGCTTTGAGCTCATTCATTTGCTGAAGTGGAACATACGCTGTGAATAAGCCGCCCTCTGCAAAAATATGAAGTGGAAGACCCATGTAATTCAAAAGCGAGTTTCTATCGCTGCTTTTGAGCGAGTTGGGTTTCTTCATTTTTGATTCATAGGTGTTGAGCAATGGCGAACCGCAATCTTCCAAGTGATTGATCAAGTTTGGAATCAGTGAGACCAATGCGAACTGGGACGCACACAAAGCTTCAGTATTGTTTCCAAAGAAAAATACTTTCTTTTCCAACAGCAAAGCTTTAAGCAAAAGCAAGACCTTAGATCGAAGTCGATATATAAGCTCGCGAACAGACATTCGAACATACATGTCACTTTCGTCTACCTTGTTGGCAAACATCTGAGCAAGATTGTCATAAAGACTGTGAACAAGAGATCTGTCTTCAAAATCTCCTTGTTGGAAATAAGCACGGGTAATGACTGCAAGCTTTTCGCGGATTGCACCGAAAATGGGCTTGCGTGCAATTACTACAACTGATTTTTGGACAATGGAGCGGGTGACATCGGCAGGTCGTTCTTTCAAATCGGTCGACTTTAGTTGACGATTACAGCTGATACCAAAAAGGGTAGTCACGTTTGTCATGTCTGGAACATTTTCAATAATGTTGCCAGCCTTGTCGCGAGTAGGAACAGCAATAGGAGCGGTTTTGTTTTTGGTGTTGTATAACAATGAGAAATAGCAAAAGTTTTCTTCATGAGAGTGGCTTCCATCAGGCAAGCTTTGGAACGGTAAATTGGGCCATAGCTTGGCTTGGTCCTTATTATCGCCGCCAATCCAGTACTCAACTTCCGGACCTCGAATATGATGAAATCCAACAACGCAAACGGCAAAGATAATATTATCCTGGTTAGTTTCGTCGAGAACAGTGTTATCAGCTTCAATTGGCTCAAGAGTAACGGATTGGCTACTAGGAGCACTTCTAAGACCATTCACGCTTTTACGCGAAGACAGTGGAGCAGAGGTATCAATTGGAATAAATTCAGAGTTTGAATCGTCAAACTCCCTTTCGATGGGGACTCCGTTGACTTCGGGAATATTAGTGGGAGCTTCAAAAGTGGTCATATAAGACAGAGAAGCAGTTGGAGATTGCATGGAATTGTATCCATTTGGCGAACTGAAATTAGGATTAATGCCGCCCGTGATTGATTCCGATCTGGCAGCTCGTGTAACATTGGGAAATGTGGAAGAACTCGGGGTTCTTGGCGATCCTGGAAACTTGAACGCCTCGGACAAACGGCCAATGTTCTTTTCAGTAGGGGCTTGTTGTTTGAAGGAGTGAGCAGCAGTTTCTTCGGGGTTGTATTCATCAAAGTCATCATAGGGTATATCAGGGACAGCGGGAACAGGTTCAGTGTTTGTGATATTTCTAGGAAGCGATGAAGCAGAGATATGTCTTTTTAATGTCTTGGGGCTTAGTTTTTCAACAGGAATTGGTGGGGGAGATTGAGAAATTTCAACCTCTTTAAAAGCTTCAGGTTGGGCAAAGTCAAAAGAGTGAGGAATCTGATCGGATACAGGAGGATCGACAGCTCTGTTGGCAATGCTGTGGTTGTTTGTTGGTGAATCAATAACTGATTCCAAGCTCTTTTCTTGGATACCTGCAGGCTTATCAAGGCTCTGAGGCTCAGGATTGACAAAGTTGAAAGAATCGTCGGTAGTATTTTTGACAACACCATCAACATACTTTGATGCAGGAGCAGAATCATTAAAGTCAAACTCTGATTCAATGCTTTTTTGAGTAGAATGAGTATCTTTTAGACCTTGATCTTGGTCAATAGTATCACGTGTAATATGCTGGGCCGGGAAGTTTTTGATATCACGGATGGTGGTTTGGTTGTCGGTATCTGTTAAAGGTTCTTCTTTGGGGCTATGCTGTTCGATAGAAGTATCAAAATAGTTGACATCTTTGGCAGTTGCAGATGCATTGACAATGTCCAATTCATCAGTTTTTCCTAGATCAATAGAGCGAGTAGCTTCATGAATTGGTTCAGTCTCGGGCTCATCGACGTTTGGTTTAATATTGGAATCAATTTTGTCAACCAATTCATGTTTACCATCAATATGAGGCCTGTCTTCGGCATCGTATTCATCATATTCGTCGTTAATATGAGGCTTTTCATCGACATCAGATTCGATATCAACATGAGGCTTTTTATCAACATCATATTCATCATGAGCAAGAGGCGTTTCATCAATTTCATATTCATCATCGAGATGGGGTTTTTCATCGACATCAGATTCTTCATCGACATCAGATTCGTCATCAACACGAGGCTTCTCATCAACATCATACTCATCGTAAGCATGAGGCACACAATTGACAGCGATATCACCATTGTCGAAATCTTTATCTTTAGTATCCAAGTCCAGATCCGGATCAGATTCCTCTTGGTCATTATCGATATCGACTGAACCATTGAGAATATCATCGAGAGCACGAGTGGCAGGGATGCCTTGCTTTATAGAATTAAATGGGTTTTGAGGATGCAAAGGAACTGGGGCTTGTATTTCAGGCAAGACTTCAGAGTTATCGTATGCAGGAGAAGATTGGAGATCGTCACCATCGTTTAAAGTTAAGACGACGGTTGGTGACTCGTCATCTTCTGGGTCTGGCTGATGAGTATTGAGGGAGAGGTTATTAGTGGCATGATGGACATGAGTAATGTTATCATGAATGTTATCATGAGTTTTAGAACCATGGGATAAGGTGTTAATTTCCTTTGTAATATGTGAGTTTTCCAGATGCTGAGGTTCGTTGTCCTCTTCAACTTCGTCATCGGCATCCTCTTCTTCTTCTTCTTCGTCATCATCATCTTCTTCTTCTTCTTCATCGTCATCGTCATCATCATCATCATCATCGTCATCATCATCATCATCATCATCCTCTTCGCTTTCTTGGTCATCCGTAATAACCTGAGACATTTGTGCATCTTTAGAATTGTCCAGATTGTGACCCTGTGAATTACCCAAAACAACGGGAGAGTTTAACTGTTTGTCCAAATCCTTATCATGCACTTGGGATATTGAGGTATGTTCTGACAATACTGGAGATGTTTTTTCTGGCATAGTTGAAGTATTTGTTGAAGGACTAGATAAATCCATGTCATTTTGGAAAGAATGAGCAGTATATTTTGGACTACTGTCGGAATCAACATCGGAATGATGAGATCTAGCATGGTGGTCAACAATAGGAGTGGAAACAGTTGATCCCACTACATGATCCTGAAATATATCAGGAATAAAGTCTTTTGTTTCAAAAGTCTCTATGTTTTTAGAAATTTTAGGAGTTGTTGGACTTGATTGTTGAAATTTTGGGGAAGTATTGTTTGTTTCAACTTTAGAAGGTTCAAATTGTGCTGCCAGACTTCCGACTTTACCAGAAGTCCTTTTAGAAAAATCAAGTGGAGCAGTGGAATCCATATCTTCTTTTTGTTCTGAAAATAAATGAAATAGTTGGAAAAATAGTTAGAAAACAGAAATTGAGTTGTTGGCTAAAAAAATCAAACCAAAGGAGGTGTGTAGATGTAGGCCAGAAAGCTTATGTCATCGTGCCCCTTTTTTTATAAAAAAAAAATATGAAAATAGAGATAAAAAAAACATATGAATGTACGAAAAAATAAATCTGGAATAAAGTCTTTTGGAATTAAAAAAAAAAAAAAAAAAAAATGAAAACATACGTTTTAAGTCCGGACTTGGAGACAATACACGCTGGAGTGTGAATTTAGGTGCAGGAAGATTGAGTGGGTCGGCATCTGGTTGAAACACACCTTGAGGTCCATTTGAATTGACAAGAGGAGGTGGTTGAGGAATACTTTGATGGCTTAAATTGGACATGCTGAAAAAGTCGTCGTCTTCTTCTTCATCAACCTCACTGCTTGCAGCATATGAACTGCTTGGGTCAATTGGACCAGGCAAAGTCAATTGAGAACCAGGACTGGTGGTTGATTCAACATGATTTGGTGTAACAAAGGGATTTTCAGTGTGGCTATGAACACGATTTTGGGTAGTTGGAGATTCTAGTTTTGGTAACGATTTGTCGGTATCATCTTCAACAGTGGAACCAGATTCAGGAATAGTTGGTTTAACTACCGAAACTGGGCTCTGAAGATCATTTAGTTTATCCTTTTTCAGAGTTTGATCATCAGATAATTCTGAGAATTTCATTTCTTTAATCTCACTCATTGTTTATCACCAAAAAAAAAATTATCAATCCAATTTTTTGGGTTAGTTTTTAACGAAAGTAAGAATGAAAGAATAAGATTTCATTGGCTTTAGAATAAAAAAAATAAAAACCTCCTAGATTTATAAACTTTACATTGATTACCTAATCAGTTTCCAATTTCGGATCTCCAATGGTGAAAAAAACCACCCTGAAATTTTACATTTAGCATCGTCACTTCACGGGACTGAATTCAAGAGGAACCAAAATATGCGATTCCATCTTTTCAATCAACTTCACTGTCTCATGAACTGTATCAGCCCATCCAACTATCTCCCAACTCTTTTCTCGGCTAATCTTTCGATGCTCCAAGTCTGCAAACTGCCATAAATGATGTACCCGGTTTAGGCGCCCAAGATGCGTGAACCAAGCTCCGACGGGCTCCATCACTTTTTTTCGGTACTCCAGTCCTATTCTCCAATGCTGTTCCCATTCCAACAATTTGCCTGCATATAAATCATATGTACGTAACTCAAAAATGCCTCCATAGTTATGCGGTTGTGCTGTGCCTCCCCAAAACTCAAACTCTTGCATCAAATCACTTTCCCGGCTACGTAATAGAGGCCGCACCCTGGCCAAGTATTCAAGATACTTGACGTTTTCGTGAATCTTGTTTTGCGAATGATGGAACCCAGGATACCCTTTGTATTCCCAGATATGGATATACGTATCCATATCACCGACCAAGGTTCTCCAACTGCCAACCAAATCCATTCCATTGTCTGGGTCGTTTGCAATTATTGGATATATTTCGGTGCTGAAACCGTACTTCGTAGTTAGAAAACAGTAAAATGAAATAAAAGCAACAGGTATACTTACATCAGTTGATGATACTCCAAAGCTTTACCTGGAATGACTTTATGGGTCGCAATCTCGTGGACATACTTGCCTCTCATCAAAGTCTTTGAGAACGACGTTTCTAAATCCTTGACTTCTTGCTTGGTTTTTGGAGACCCATATAAGAAGGACTTGATCAAACGAGACGCTTTGGTTTCGTTTTCGTCTACTTCGGTCACAGTTTCCGAGTCTTGTTTCAATTGAGAAAGCGTAGGATTGTTGGCTATAAAAGAATCGTCAGTAATCAAATAAAGACTTATGTTAAAACTGACTACATATACTATTTGACTTACCAAGCTCTTGAAGATATTTATCCAGTTGGACAGCCTTGATTTCTGCAAATGATGGCAATCTTTCAAATCCTAGCTTATCTCTTTCTTTCAAGCCAATTCCGAGACTAAAGCAACGTGAGTTTTTGATTTCAAAATTTAAATTGGCAATTGTATGTCTGACAAAGCGTGCAGAGTTTGCCTTGGTAAATTTAATCATTGAAAACATATTTTAATAATAACTAAAGTAAATATGGTAATAAAAGTAAAAATGTTTGCTCTGAATATCTCAGTATTTATAGTCTTTAAGCTATCGAACTAGACAGTTGATCACGAAGCAAGTCATAGTTCAAACCCCCACAAGACTGTACAGTCAAAAAAAAAAAAAAAAAGAACCTCAGTTGATTAACCAGTTTCGGTTCCATTATTTGAACTTCACATGGTCCATCGCCATTATCAAAGTAAATTAAAACTCAATTGCCTTCTTAGCCATTTCAAGAGCTCCTTCTTTGGTCTTGTTGCCTCCAATAAATCCACCAGCATGAACAAACACACCACCTTCAATTCCAGAAATTTTCGATAATGCTTCATCTCTAACTCCTCTCCACGGCTCAGGCAGAGCCTTTCTGGAAACAAAAGAACCAGGTGAAACTCCAATAGCCTGAACTCTCCAAGAATCACCTCCAGGAAAAACAATGTACAAAGGTTTAGTATCATCGGTGCCGGAAATTTTTCCTTGCGACACAAGTCGCTTTTCAATTTCGAAAAAATGGGACTTCCAGTTGCAGCCCTCGTCCAGAACAAGAATACGCGGGGTGTCCGATTCTAATGCGTTACTAAATACCTTTTCCATTTTTTCTTTTGAAGGATACCATCCCTTTCCAGTAGCCATGACCATGTCAACAAAAGTGGAACCAATAAACTGGGATGCCTTGTTGAACTTCATATCGTACACTTGGTTTTCGGTTAACTCGGAAGCCTTGAATTCGTAGTCCATAGGATTCATTCTCGAAACAGCCGAGGGAAGAGTGATGGTGCTGGAAATGAATCTCTCAGTAAGATTATATGGAATCGTGTTGTCACCATTGATTCCATCGATAACAGCATTATCATACACAGAAATACCATTATCATTGGCGTCGATCGCCTCGACAAAGTTTTTGTAAACGTGCTTGTACGACTCTTGGACAACGAATGCATTTTCGTCTTCTTTCAAAATAGCAGCAATGACTTGGTGTCCAAAGTGTTTGTAGACAAGACCAGCAGACGAAAGCTTGGTATTGAACCCATTTCCCAACACACCATCAAACTCACGTTGATGGTGATCAAAAAACCTAACGCCGTCATACTTTCCAGAAACGTCAACAACAATATCGCACTTTTCGAGCTCATCAAGATCGCGAGTACGAACCAGCTCGGCACCAGAATACTTTGGTAAAAGACGAAGCATATAAACAGCTAAAGACTCGTCAGCATGAAACGTACCGGAATGGGTGCCAATCTTTAAAATGTTTTTCATTGTTTACTCTTTCTCTTAAGTCGTTTTTATTACAGTAAATTGACAATTTTATTCAATTCAAGATACAGTAATTGAAATGAAAAAAAATTGTTTCCACCAAAATGAAACTTTGTGAAAATAAAAAAAATAAAAAAGATTTATGCGGCTGTGTATTTCATATGAACCTAACCCTGTTTAAAACATTAGCTTGAGTCAGCCGCATGTTAGATGTTGCCTATGTTAATCGGAAGCACCTTTCAAAGATAAATACGCATTCCAAAACACACCGACTGTAGACGCAAAGGGGACTTGCAAATGCTTAGGCATGAGCATGAAGTTTACTGTTTGAGCAGCAGGCCAGACTGCGTAATTGACGACGAGGGTTTGTAAATATGCTGTCTTTAGTTTATGTACAACATCTGCTTTGCTACCGTTTTCAATGACGATGGTAGAGTATAGAAAAAATGCGGCCAGGGAAAGTGGCGAAAAACACAGCTGGTCAGTCATGACACGTTTGAGTGTGGACAGAAAAAGGTTGTCTTCATTATACAGGCTATTGAGTATTGGGTACCAGTAGTACTGTAGAATGGCTTGGACGAATCCCCAAACCATAAACAGCGCAAGTCGTCGAAAGTCATAGGTGATAAAAGAAGTTGGTATTGTCAGTCGTTTGTACGACTTTCGTCGCCGGTCATCTGTATTACTTTGAAGTAAAAAGGTGGCATTGGTATCGTTTGTTAGACCGAGCTCTGCCAAGTCTCGGGAATCGATTGAATCAGTATCTGAGCTTTCAGTGCCAGACTCAAGTTCATCATCGTTGTCGTCGTCGTCAACATTACTAACTGGTAACTTGATTCTTTTAATCTCAGACAGTTCCCAAAGAAAAGGTATTCGGAAGCCAGTGTCTGGACCAGTTTCAGGTTTGAATTTAACAAATGAAGTCAATGATTGCGCAAGGGTATCAGCTAACCCGTATAACAACAGATTGGAAACAATCATTGTAGTTATTGCTGTTTTTTCGTATATTGAACGATACACAAACATAAGACGAACCAAGAAAGCGCCAAAGAATATGATTATAAACAAGTTGAGTTTAGGAATACGCAAGATGCGATGTTGGAGAAGGGATTTACAAGCATACTTGAAGCCGGACCAACATGTGATGAATATGCTGGGTTTTGGAAGAGAAAATGGATCAATTTCATACGATCCTCGACGGCGTAGCCTTCGAAAGTCAAATTCTGGAAAGGTTAGTTCTGGTGCCATCTTTTGAGGAATTGGATGAATATAAAAATGAAGATAAAAAATTAGAGAGAAAAAGTGATGTAAGATATCTTGTTCACGTGTTCAATACTTTCAAATAACGGTTTTACTTTAAACAATTGTATTCAAAAAAAATCAAATAAAAAATACATAAAAATTAAATCCAGTCATTACAAAAAAAAATCAAATAAATTACAAGTCATAAAAGCAAAACAGTTGTTTAACCACCGAAACCATAAAGGGTACGGCCTTGTCTCTTGAGAGCGTAGACGACGTCAAGGGAAGTGACGGTCTTTCTCTTAGCGTGCTCAGTGTAAGTGACAGCATCTCTGATGACGGATTCAAGGAAAGACTTGAGGACACCTCTGGTTTCTTCGTAGATAAGACCAGAGATACGCTTGACACCACCTCTTCTGGCAAGACGTCTAATGGCAGGCTTGGTGATACCCTGGATGTTATCACGCAAAATCTTTCTGTGGCGCTTAGCACCACCTTTTCCCAAACCTTTTCCACCTTTACCGCGGCCAGTCATTGTTTATATGTTTATAGAAAGTTGAAGTTTAAAAGTGTTGGTGTTGATTGGTTCTTGGATTAAAAACCAAAAAGTTGTTAAAATGTGTGAATAGAAAATGATTATGTGAAAAGAAAGAAAAAAATTTTTAACAGTGGGTGGGAAATCGCCAGTATTTATAGACAAAGTTATGTAAATGTTTTGAGGGCTTTGGTGGCTTCAAGCACCAACAAAAACTTTGAGTCCCAAATCCAAAACACCACTTTTTAGCCAAATGAAGCCGATTTTTTGTGTGAGATGCGCAAAATCGCCAACCTTCCACACCCAGACACGAACGGCTGACAACTCGACAGGGTTGTTCAGTTCTCAAATATACACTGTGTATATCTTGGTCCTGAATGTACAGTTCCTTGATCTACAGACATACTCATATCTACAGATCACCCGTGTATCGCAAACATTTTGATCATTTCAACCGAATCGGTACAAACAAATACAAAATCTCAAACATTACACAGAACATCTCGGTCTGTTCTGTATATTATAGCACGCAAACAGTGAACAATGTCAAAATGGGCGTATTTGGACCTCTTCAATGCGCTGCAATGTCGCAAACATTTGTTTTCTTCTTGTCGGATCCAAATAAACATTTCCCGTCAGTCCGTGTTTTCCATCCAGTTATAAATATAGCGTCGTGTCCCCTCCAAGTTTAATTTATTTTCTTTCTTCTTCCACTTATTTCCCTTTACATTTTTTTAATCCATTTCATACTCATTATTTTCCATAATGGCTAGAACTAAACAAGCTGCTAGATCTTCTACCGGTGGCAAGGCCCCTAGAAAACAACTCGCTTCCAAGGCTGCTAGAAAGTCTGCCGCCACTGGCTCTGCCGGTGGTGTCAAGAAGCCCCACAGATATAAACCTGGTACTGTCGCCCTCCGTGAAATCAGAAGATACCAAAAGTCTACTGAACTTCTTATTAGACGTCTTCCTTTCCAAAGACTTGTCCGTGAAATTGCTCAAGATTTCAAGACCGATCTCCGATTCCAATCTTCTGCCATTGGTGCTCTCCAAGAATCCGTTGAAGCCTACCTCGTCTCCCTCTTTGAAGACACTAACCTTTGCGCTATCCATGCTAAGCGTGTCACTATTCAAAAGAAGGACATTGCTCTTGCCAGACGTCTCCGTGGCGAACGCATTTAAACACTCATGACTTGTCTTTTGTATTTTATTTTTGTTTATGATTTATTTATATTTGTAATGTGATTTTTCTTTTGGTTTTAATTGGTTCTATCTTAATCTGATTTTTTTTTTTTTTTTTCGTATTGAATTAGTAATGTAAATTCTGCACTCTTGAATTATTTTTTTTCTTTCTTTCTATATTTCACTCTTCATATCACTCATAATGAATTCCATTCCAGATAGTCTTCCAGCTCTCGATTCTGTAAAACACATCGTTCTCGTTCTTTCTGGTAAAGGTGGCGTTGGCAAATCATCAGTTACTACACAGCTAGCCCTTACTTTGGTCGCCAGACATGGTCTGAAAGTAGGCGTACTAGACATTGATTTGACTGGCCCAAGTGCCCCTCGAATGTTTGGTTTAGAAGGTAAACAGGTTCATCAATCTACTGCTGGATGGGTCCCAGTATACTGTCAGCCGCCCTCAAACAATAAAGGATCTCTTTCTGTTATGTCACTAGGCTTTTTGCTTCAACAACGAGGCGACGCCGTTGTCTGGCGCGGTCCTAAAAAGACTGCAATGATTAGACAACTTTTGACTGACATGGTATGGGGTGACTTGGATTATTTACTCATTGATACCCCTCCAGGAACTTCTGATGAACACATCTCTATCGCAGAAGCTCTTCGTAATGCTGCAAACCCAGACGGAGCCGTCCTTGTAACCACACCACAAGATATTGCCACAGCCGATGTCCGTAAAGAACTTTCGTTTTGCAAAAAAGTTGGATTCAATGTCCTCGGCGTCATCGAAAACATGAGCGGATACGTCTGTCCTCACTGTTCAGAATGCTCAAACATTTTTAGTAAAGGTGGTGGCCTAAAACTCGCCCAACAATACATGCTTCCTTTTCTTGGTTCTGTACCGATCGATCCTAACTTTGTAATGTTGATTGAAAGTCAAAAATCAAACAAAATTGCTGCTGAAAAGAATGATGAAGAAAAAACAGATGATACCAAAGATCAAGACAACGAATCTCAAGATGCTGAAACGTCATTGATTGAAAAATACGCATCCAAAAGCTCTTTGTACCCTATTTTTTCTACAATTGTCGACAACTTGATCACTCAAATAGAAGACCCAGCTGACGATACCAACAATATTAACAATGGCATTTCGCAAGTGAAACTAAACTAAAATAATGACAATGTGTAATAGATGTTTTGCAATATAAATGTCGGATTGTGGTTAGATCATACCTAAAAATCTCGACTTTATGATTTTCATTTTTAGTTGTCAAACGTGAATTTCTAAATCAGTTTGATTATGAAAAAAAATAGTAAATGTGTATTGATTAAAAATTATGGTCTTGCCATTATCTGGGTTGATGGCTTTGTATTTAATAATAATAAATTGTATCACGTTTCCGAATATGGTTCTGTGTTTGATTCTTTAGAGATCTGTATACTTTGTTGATTTTCTTGTGGCTCATTCTTGGAATTATTTCTATTAATTCCCACTTTTCCAAACCTATCGCACCATACCTCTGCTTTTTCCAAAGTTTCGTCTACAATGGAAATAATTGATCCCAGCATATCAAGCGCTTCATTTGCAAGAGTGAGTACACGATTGGCAATCTCGGCATCTGTATGTTTGAATCCTTGGAATTTAGTAGAGTCAGATTCAGAAACCTCTCCTTCATTCAATGTTAAGGCTGGTGAAGGCGAGTTTGATCGATTCACTGTGGTATCTTCTTTTTGCAACTTGGTCAAGGAATCTACAGACTGTTTACTTTCGCCAACCGAACTGTTATTGATCGGACTAGATGACATCGGAGAAAGTATATTTTGTTCAATTGTAGGCGTGTTGAAAGCAACAGTAGTCGCAGTGGATACTGGTCCTGGTAATGGTGTAGAGTACCCAGTCGAAGTTCCAGAAACAGAGTTTGATGGTGCCAAAGACGAAGCCCACCGAGCTGGAAACCGTAAAATATAATTACGCACATGAGAACGGGCTGGCTCAGGTAAAGAATTTCCGGCGTATGTAGACAATGCTGAAATTACTTTGCGAATAGTCCAAACAATGTCTCGTTTAATGTTATTTGCCTTTTGGCCCAAGAAATTATTGCGGGCCTTGTCGTTACCGGTATTAGGAACGTGATTAGCAGCAATCGATTGGGCCATAGCCACTGCCCGTTCTTCTTGTACAAGTTCTTGAAGCTGGTTTACTTTGGCAGCGATATGGGTATTTGCAAGCTTTAATAAATGCAGACAGTATCTCAAACGTTGTTTGTTTTCATGTGATAAAGAGGTTGCAATAGAAGAAGCAGTAACCAAAACACCACGCCAAGTTGATTTCCGTCTTTTTGCAGGTTTGGAAATGAGTGAACGCTGTGGAGAACAAGGCTGCGTGTGAATAGAAGATATAGGAGGTAATACAGTAGCTGAATTTGTACTTGAAAATGCAGTGTCAGTAGGCTCTTGATCTCTAGGCCGATATTCACCAGGTATAGGTTCATTTATAGGAGGTAATTGTTTATAATTGGCCATTCTGGAAGAGATGGCGGATCCCAGCTTTTCGGCAGAATGTCTGAATCGAGGCGAATATGATTTTCCATGTTGATAAATTTTAGCGGCCGATACAACAATAGGATTTAAAAAACCCGGCTTAATGCTACGCTTTCGTTTTTTCGAAACAGGAGGTTGGATAGAAGAATCTGAATCTATAGAAACCTGTGAATCTGTATCTGTAGGGCGTATTAACTTTGAATCTGCTACAGAACTGGTACCATTGGTCAGCACATGATCCACATGGTGGGAGGATTGAAAAGCTGAACTTTTGGATATTAGTGTTTGATTAGAGCTGTTGCCTTGTAAAACCGAGTCTTGAGAAGTAGTGATAGGTTTGTAGAGAGAGCTTCTGTGGTGAATATGGGTATCAACTGTTGGGTTCGTAGGTTCTTGACGGTTATAAGTGTCAGACTGGGGACGTGGGGGTCGAGAAAGATAGCCAGAAGATCCTGCAACGGTTTGTATATGATTAATAGCTGGTTCATCGGTAGGTGAATAAAAGGATGAATCTCTTGAATTATTGGAATCTGTAGCTACTGGTTCCGAGTGGTTTATCAAACCAGAAGACGGAGGATGAGGATTAATAGGCGAAGAAGAAGCTCTTAAACTTTGTAAGGCTTCGGCAGCAAGTCGAATGTCAGACATGATTGTCAACCCTCACCAAGATTGATCTTCTCTTGGATTTAATTGTTTTTTCAGGACTCTAACAAAATTTGAAAAGGAAAAAGGAGGTTTGTATCTATATAATTTTTTTTTTTTTTTTTTTTTCACATGAAAAGGACCCATATCCAAGTGATATTGGACTAAAAAGCCGGGTAATGTTTTATTCCAAGTATCCAAATAAAAAAATCTTTGTGGTGATAGAATTATCACAAATAAAACCATCAGTACAACTCAAATCATAAGCAATACAATGTTAATAATGATGATAAAACAATCTCACGCAATATCAAATACATTTATATACAAGGACTAGATGCACATGAGCAAAACCAAATAAAAGGTACTATAAGTAGAATCCAGCCACGGAACTAATGATGGTGAAATTGGCAAAACTTGAAATACCTGCAAATGCAACTATGCCCACAAACAAGAAGATGCTACTGGTGTTGTTAGCAATAACAGCGATATTACACATATATACCTCAATAAGATTTTCATACCAAGTCAGCCAAAGTCACGGAAAAATGCCAGTTGAAAAGCAAATACCAAAGCCAGTCCATTGTTTGAAAAGAAAGGAACTGGTAAGTGGGCACCTGCAGCTATATCATATCTCGCTGTAGGTATAATATTAGGAGTGTTGATGAGCATAGAAACGTGGAGCACTTTTGGTAACTCATCGCCGGAGTGGGTACTGGGTGGAGTGACTCTTGGTGTAATTGTTGCAAGCTATACTGCTGCTTCATGGAAACTCATAAACTGGACCAAGGACAATATGATAACCAATGGCACACATGTAGTCTCGTTACAGAACTAGTAGCTACAAGCAAAACGATAAGGCTATTATATGGACTAACCGACACAAATTCGATAAGGATATACTTGAATACCACAAAGGCTCACCAATTGGTAAGCTTAAGGCGCTTTATGATACTGTGGCTAATGTCCAACTGCAACTCAATGACATGAATGGTACATACGATACTACAGATTCCATGGAACAGTGAAAGAAGGGTTTACAAGCAATTGTGAACTTCATTTCTGTTGGGAAGGACATGTCACTTATTTGGATAATAACAACAAAAAAAAGGACGTTGATGAAGAAAAACGGTTATGAATTAGGAGGATTTTTATCCGTGATTCCGTGGTTTTTCCTGGTCCTCGCAAGCCGTCAATCAGAGTTTATAATTGGAGTTGTCTGAAATTCTTGTCACCCGCCTCAGAAACGGTGAATGTATGTAAAGAAAATTTTGTTTGTACGAAAAGGATGACTAATCTCATAAATTTCTCTAGTCCTTGAATAAATCAATCTATCAATCTTTTTTATTATTTTTTTCAATAAAGCCCTAAAAAAATATATATATCAACAATGGTTGCCAAAGATCCAGTTCCATTCAAACCAACTCATTATTCAAATTCTTCTGATTCCAAAGAAAGAAACTCTTTTATTGGAAAAGTCAAATCAGAAAGTATTGATTATGTTCCTCAAGCCCCTACTGTGCTTTCTTCTAAAGATAAGTCCACTCAACGTCTTATCGTCGTGCTCTCAAATGCTTGTTTAGAATCAATCAAGATATCTTCTGCAGGTGGTGATCGCTATGCTCTCCTTAACTGTGATGACCATCAAGTCATTCTTAAAAAGACAAAGCGCGATATTGCCGACGCTAGACCTGATATCACACATCAATGTCTTCTTACTTTATTAGATTCCCCAATAAATAAAGCTGGTAAACTCCAGGTATATATCCAAACAACCCGCGGAGTTCTCATTGAAGTCAACCCTACTGTCAGAATCCCAAGAACCTTCAAACGTTTCAGCGGTCTCATGGTCCAGCTATTACATAAACTTTCGATCCGTTCCGTCAACTCAGAAGAACGATTACTCAAAGTCATTAAAAACCCCATCACCGACCACCTTCCTACAAAATGCCGAAAGGTTACACTGAGTTTCGATGCTCCCGTTAGAAAAGTCCAAGATTTTGTTCATACCCTTGATGAAGATGAAAGTTTATGCGTGTTTGTTGGTGCCATGGCTAGAGGCAAAGACACTTTTGCTGATGAGCTTGTTGACGAAAAAATTGGTGTTTCCAACTACTCACTCTCTGCTTCTGTGGCTTGTTCAAAGTTTTGTCATGGTTGTGAAGATGCTTGGGGTATTTTATAATATTCTTGTTTCAAAATATATTATTATTACGTTTCTTGTGTTTTTGGTGTAATTATAAATCTCTTGTTTAATACTTGAAATATTTGTAATTTTTTCATACCAAATTTTATTTATTGATTTTGTTTACTTATTTATGAAACCTATTTAAACACGATATACCCGAACTATCTTTTAATCACATGATATACTATATAGCAACGAAATAGCATCCATAAAAATCTATTTTTTTGGTATGAACAAAAAATGGAAAAACAAGAGTATTGATCAATATAAATGGTCATGAAAGTAAGTTTTATAAACTACTAAGAAGTTTTCCAATGTTTTCATGGTTTTCCCGTCCTCGTAAGCTATCGTCGGGTTCATAATCGGACTATCTGAAATGTCTATGACCCGCCTCAGAAATAACGAATGTATGTAATAAGTTTTGTATGTGCGAAAAGGTTTGGTCAAAGTTGGTGATGCTGTATACTTTTCTAGCCTTGATAAATCCATCTGTTTTGGACAACTGGCCCAAGGTTTTTTTTTTTTCCATCTAAAAAAAACCACATACCTATTTTTTTTTTACCTTGAACAATTACATATCAATTTTTTTTTCATTACTTTATTTGAATTACCTAGTTAAGTTTTTAGCATTCTAGTTCCAATAATGTCAGAGTTAAACAGCTCGTCAATTCTTTCATCTGCAGACACTACGCCATTGGCTCGGCCCAACAATGCTTTTTCCCAGAAAATCGCGTCCATTCTTTCCACTTCTTACACAGACCCATCTCTTCGTCGTGCCATCGCTTCTTTAGATAGTAGACTGCACGAGAATACAGATTACTCGCGACGACACTTGCGCTATAATGTTGAAGCCGAAGTAATTGTTGCAAACGGTGCTGCTCTTAGAGATTATTCAAAGCTCATCACCAAATTGGAGTCCATTGGTTCCACCATTAATGATTTGACAGACTCTTTTAATGAAATGCAAACCAAGACAACTAACGCCAACAATTCTACAAAGTCGTTACTTAGTGAGGCATCCAAATTGAACGAACAGAGTGCTAGTGTCAAAGTCAAAAAGATCTTGTTGGAAGCTTTTAAAGCAAAGTATATCGTTTCTGAAACCGAAATTGAAAATTTAACTACACCTAGTCACCCAATTGACAATGACTTTTTCAACGCCTTGAAACATGTCAACAAAACACACACTGACTGCCGGGCTTTACTCGCCACAGAAGACCAGCATATGGGTTTGGAAATTATGCAAAAGCTAACCCAGTACTTGGACAAGGGTTACAACCGTTTATTTTTTTCTGTCCAGCGCGATCTCAAAGTGGCAGTCAGCCCAGGAGCTACGAGTTTCAAGCGTTTGACTTCTAGCGAAGATGCACAATTACGAAAGAAATTATCTCAGTCATTAGTGGTTCTTGCAGAACGACCAAATCTTTTTGAATCGGCGTTGAAATCTTTGGGAGAGTCGCGACAACGCGCATTGTCTGCTAAATTCGTTGATGCTTTGACAATTGATACTCGTATTGAAAAAGCTATTGATTTCTATGCGTTTGATCCATTACGTTACGTTGGTGATATTTTAGCTTATATCCATTCCGAAATTGTGAATGAACGTGAAGCTTTATACAGTCTTTTTGAATACAATACTCAATACCATCAAACCAAAGAAGACGGCCTTGACAGCGAAGGCCAAAATGTGACGTCTTTATTCAGTCCCGAAGAAACGATACCCGAACTTCTTGGAAAAATCACAAGTGCTATGACCAAACCCATGAAGAGCCGAATAGAAAGTGTCATTGCAGCAGAAGCAAGAGTATCTCCAGTATACCAACTTATAGACAAGCTAATGTTTTACGAAGGAATGTATACTAAAGCTTTTTACGGCAAGTCAATTCAGGATCCCGAAAAGGATGAATCGGCCCAACAGCAGGAGCAGCCAGAGATTATCAAAACACTTGACCAGTTGGTGGAGTACGGTTGGCGGCAGTTTTCCAAATGTCTTGAGGAGAATATTACAGATATTAAGGACAACATGTTGCAACCACCGACTGACTTACAACCCCCTGAATTTCTTGATAGCGCCATGTCTGATTTGAAGGAGGTATTGAAAGCTTATGAAGCAAGTATGGTTACGCTTCCTGTTGAAAACGATGATGATGAGTCTGGGGATGAATCAAGTGATGATAAAAACTCACACGGTATTCGACAAATCATTCAAGATATGACAGAACCATTTTTAGAATGCTGCAATAGAATCGCAAGTGACTTGCCGGATAACGATTCTGAGATATTTACTATCAATTGCATTGACGCTGTGAAGATGGCTATTCAACTTTATGATACCATAACAAGTTTCAAACTCAAGCATTTGGATAATATTTTAGATGAGCTTTCAGATGTATTGATTCAACGCCAATACAAGTCGTTCCTTCAACACTCTGGAATTTTATCACTGATGCCTCAAGTTTACGAATACTACGATCTTGTCACAAAGCCGAGCAAAGACAAAACGGACGACCATCTTGCTCAAGTTGCCGCACTGAAACGAGAAATGGAGCTTGGGCCGTTATGCAAAGAAAAGCTTTCAGACATTTCCTTTGATCTCGACAACTTTTTGCCGTCTGCTACTATGGAGTCTCATACATTTTTGTTTAAACTATCGTCGCCCAGACTTGCACAATCCATTACAACAAAGGCCAGTTATATGTTTGCCCACGACTTTTCCAAATTGGAACGGTTGGTGCTTGACATCTACCAGTCGGAAGAAAGTAAAATATATTTCCCAAGAACTTACATGGATGTATGTGTGCTTCTTGCAATCGTCGATGATAATACTTCAATGAAATCCATACGATAGAACTTTATAGTTTTTTGTTTTAAAATGTAAACTGATTTAGAAAAAGTGTCTTGTGTAGATCATTAACATACATATTATTTTTTCCCCAAACTTTCACCCCTTGATGAATTTCTTGGTTTTTTTTTCAAAAAGTAGTATTTTGTTTTTTTGTTGTAATCAACACAAATCTAATTTCGATGCCTCGACCTAGAGTAAGTCTACATTGTTTTTTCAATAAAATTTACCGACTAACGTTTTTTTCCCTTGTATAGTTGATTATTTTGGTTCGTCACGGCGAATCCGAAGGCAATTGTAAGTATTTGGTTGAGATTGTATTGACCATAATGTACAAGGTCAAAGTCTGGATCCTTTTAATTGGTTATCCAGTGGCAGATCAAGATAGACATTTAAAACTGTTCCTGTCTTGTTTTAGTGATGGAAGATCTAACTTTAGATATGTATTATTCTAGGCGATAAGAGTGTTAACTCGTACACACCCAACCATAGGATTCCGCTCACAGAGCTAGGAAAACAACAGGCATTGAATGCTGGAGAACGATTGCTTGATTTACTCGAACCAAATGACAATGTACTCTTCTACACATCTCCGTACAAGCGCACGATGCAAACCACAGAAGGCATTGTAGAGTCCATCAAAAAGAAAAATATACCATATAGAATACACGAGGAGCCACGGTTACGAGAGCAGGATTTCGGAAACTTTCAGGGCAGCGCTAAGGAGATGGCCAAAGTGTGGAAAGAACGGGCGCATTACGGACATTTCTTTTTTCGCATACCCAATGGCGAGTCTGCTGCAGATGTTTATGATAGAATAGCAGGCTTTAACGAGACACTGTTTCGACAATTCCATACCGAAAAGTTCCCGTCTGTGTTGATTTTAGTTTCTCATGGTATCTGGTGCCGTGTATTTTTAATGAAATGGTTTAGATGGAGCTATGAAAAGTTTGAGGGCTTTCGTAACCTGGGGCATTGTGAGTTTTTGGTTATGGAACAAGAGCAAGGGTCACAAAAGTACGGATTGTTGACGCCATTAAGAACTTGGGATGATCCACCAGATACGCTTGTAGTTCCTCCTTCATTAAAACGGACGGAATCAAACAGACATATCAAGAGTCTTAGGTTTCGGGCATTAAGAGTACGAGACGACTCTTCTATTAAAAAGCAACAAGAAAAGGACGCTTTGATCAAAGAGGCTTTTATGCAGGCTTCGATAGAAGAGTCTAATGGCGACATTGACGATTAGGAAATATCAAACAAGATCGATACAGTACTCGAAAAACCCACAACAAAAAGACAACGGAAAAGAAAATACAATTGTTTCATATGCCCACCAAGAATCTGACTAGCCTACAAAACATTCAAGTGATGAGGATAAGGAACTGACCATAATCACCAGACTTGATGCCGTATCTTTAAAGACAACTGCATTTATGTCAATGAAGGGTCCGAAATGGAAAAAGTGAAGCGCCGAAAACGTAAAGATCCTGAACGACCAGTCAAAAGTCAAGCTTCTACAAACCGGTCTCGACGCAATGTTACGTAGTTTATTTGATATACATTTAGAATGAAACCCGATGCATTTCAAGAATGTAAACAAACAAGAATGTTTCAAAACGAGAACCTCATTAAAACAATTGAAAAATATACAAAAAATTAAACTGGATTTAGTCGAAAAGACTTTCAAGTGAAAAAAAAGAGAGATTATCAGATGAAAAAGATTAAAATCGTTAAATCGAGCAAAAAGCTGGATCTTCAATCAGAAAAAGACGGTTCAAAACAAGCGGCTGGATATAGTTTTAACGTGACCAATGGATTCAAAGACTCGATAAGTAAACAATCCCAAAACATTTTTTTATATAAACACACAACCTCGCCTTTTTTTATATTCTTTTTTTATTCCTTTTCTTAAACTTGATTTTCTCTATTGTGCGAATTTATTTATTTTATTTTATTGTTTAAACCTTTGATACTAAATATAACCAGTTGGAAGCAATGTCATCATCATCTTCAAACCAAGGTCTTGCCAACAATGGCGTTTCTTCTCATGGTACAAAGCTTGTAAATGACGAGCCTGTGGCTCTTATTAACGGTGTGCGAGACCTACAAATGGGACCGTCAAACTCTGATCTTGGATTGCACCAGTCTCATATGCATCAACTTCAACAGCCTGTTCCTTATAATAATAGTTTCAATATGGATAACCAATTTTTTGGAAACAATAACAGTAATAATAACAATAGCAGTAACAATAACAATAACAGCAATAACATGTTTACGAGTGGAAGTACTAACCCGGGAACTATCAAAGAGGTCACAATGGAAGACTACTCCAAGTTAAACAATCCTAAAGTCAAACGTTTGGTCGATGTTGCTCAATTATATTTTTTTGACTATTACTTTGACTTGATGACATATGTTCATGCTCGCCAACAACGGTTGGCTAGAGTTAAAGCATCCCTTTCCCAAGTCAGCGATCCTGTCGAGTACAACCTCCAATTGACTTCGTACCTTGGCCGTGAGCGAGTCCAACTCCGCAAAAGACGTGTCAAGCTCAAATACGGCGATTTCAAAATCCTTACCCAAGTCGGCCAGGGCGGCTACGGACAGGTCTATCTTGCCCGCAAAAGTGATACCAAAGAGGTCTGTGCTTTAAAAGTCCTCAACAAAAAACTCCTCCAAAAGCTCGACGAAGTTCGCCATATCTTAACTGAACGTGACATTCTTACTGCTTCTAAATCACCTTGGTTGGTCAAACTCTTGTATGCTTTCCAAGACCCTACCGATGTATATTTGGCCATGGAGTTTGTTCCTGGTGGCGACTACCGTACTTTGCTCAACAATACTGGCATTTTGAACCCCCGCCATACCCGCTTTTACATTTCGGAAATGTTTTGTGCTCTTAACTCTCTTCACAAACTCGGCTACATTCACAGAGATCTTAAGCCTGAAAACTTTTTGATTGACAGTTCTGGCCATATCAAATTGACTGACTTTGGTCTAGCGTCTGGTGCTATTTCCAAACAACGTGTTGAGAGTATGCGTGTTAAACTTGACGCACTCAAAAATCTTGAAGTCCCTTTCCGTTCGGTCATTGAACGCCAACAAATGTACCGTTCATTACGAGCAAGTGACATCAACTATGCCAATTCTGTAGTCGGATCTCCTGACTACATGGCTTTGGAAGTTTTACAAGGCCGTAAATACGATTACACTATTGATTACTGGTCGCTTGGATGCATGCTTTTCGAAACGCTTTCTGGATACCCGCCTTTTGCTGGAAGCACGCCTGATGAAACTTATGCCAATTTGCAAAACTGGAAGCGGGCCTTACACAGACCCCAGTACGAAGACGGCCGTTACGTTTTTAGCGACCGTACTTGGGATCTTATCCAACGTCTTATTACTAGCCCTAGATACCGGTTCCAGAACTTTGAAATGATCCAAAAGCATTTATACTTTGAAGAAGTTCACTGGGAAACTCTGCGTCAGTCGACTCCCCCATTTATTCCTCAATTGGATAATGACACCGATGCTGGATATTTCGACGACTTTAGCAACGAAAGTGATATGGCCAAGTATAAAGAAGTGCTTGAAAAAAGATCTCAAGTCGAGAATCTTGCCGACAGAGGAGTTCCACTACCTTCTCGTGCGTTTATCGGCTTCACTTTCAAGCACCAGAAAATCCACAACAGTAACGGAAACAGCGACGAACTGTCGTACAGAAAACAGCGGAGTTTCAGAACTCTCAGAAGCAAAGACTCGCCGTTTGATACCATGTTTTGAAAACTTTCTTGTAGGTTTTTTTAATTTATTTTTTGATTTAGCTTTAAGTTTTTGCAAGTACAAAATACTGCCAGCTCGCTTCTGGCTTTACAAAAATTGCTTGCAATTCAGAAATGTAAAACTTTATAAACGAATTGGTCGTTACTAAATAAAATAATACAGTCTATTCTTGTCCAAATATGTATATATAAAATTTCAAAAAATTTCGCGTCAAAATGCAAAACTTTGATCCACGCTTTACTCGCAACCCATTTATGTCTATTTTTACCTGATTCATAATTGGTTCCAAGTAATTGATGGGCCATCGACCAACCGTTCTGTATCTGGAAAATACAACAGTCCGTAAGACTCAAGGTTTTGGTTTGTCCTATTTCACAAACCAGATTGCTACTTGACTCTGGAAGCTCAAGTTTTTGTATATTACTAAATTATATATTGAAAACTATTTGAAATTTTTTGGACCGACTTGATCTAAAAACTGTGAAATTTGTTGAGTCGATTGTGATGCCTTTTCATCGGCTGGATCTATGGATTGTGATCCATATAAAGGAGGCAAAAAAGACGGAGAAGACATTTTCCTATTTTGAAAAGAGTTTCCTATTACTGCAGAAGAAGGCAAGTACAAAGATTCGTTTGGCGAGTAGCTGTAATCGGGACCAAATGATTTAGAAGTCACTGAACCGAGTGGCGGAAGAACGTTTAATGACGGGTTACGGGGATTACCATAATCTCTTGGCGGATGGCGACTGTTTGGGAACTGGCGATATTTCGAGGTTGGAGAAGATGAATTATGATAATGTCGAACAGAAACTATTGACGGTAGAGGTGAGTTGTTGATATTATCAATACTCATTGGATTTTTTTTACTATCCGAGTTATAATGCCCTGTAGACTGGGATCCCTGAAAGCTACCAGATGTCCATGTTTGGGAATTTAAAGCGAGGTCATTAATATTTTTGGCAGAACTCAGTGACATTGATCGATGAGGACTGTATTTGTTTTCGTATAAACCAGTTTCTTGTCTTTGGGATTCGGCCTGTAAAATAGGCGACAGAAACTCGCCATTGTTGTTACTACTGGGTTTTGAAAAAAAGCCAGGAAATCCATGGTTTCGACTTGCATTTGGATGCACTGAACTAGGCAGACACTCATGCTTTAGTTTTCCGGTTGATGCTCTTCTAACTTGTTCTCTAAGAAACTTTTCGACGAGCTCATTTGACCTGGAAGCAGCCTTGAATTGGTCAATATCCATTTCTGGGTAATTAACCACTTTAGCCAAATCCTTTTGCAAATTTTCAATAATTGAAATACAATCCTCTTTTGTTTTCATGTTTCCGCCAGAATTGGAATTGAATTTTTCAGCAGTTTGGGTGCAAATTTTATTTTCGGTTGTTTCGTCTATAGAGTGAACGAGCTGGCTGAGATTTTTCAAACTGGATTTAATACCAGAAATCATTTCTATGATTTCTTTTTGGCGTCGCAGTTGCATTTCATTAAATGCCTTGTTTTTAGCTGCAGAGTCGGCAGCAAGCTCGAAAACAGTAAGCGGGGTTTTATTATTTGAATCTTCAGACATGAGTTGAAGCGAACTAGAAAATAAATCAAAATCGCTAAAAGACCAGTGGTTTTGGAATGAGCCTGGACTAATAGTAGTTTGTGAACTGACAGGACTAAGTGTTCTTGTACAAGAGGACTGGTTCAGGTTCCTGAACGTGAAAGAAGAGTCGGTGATGGAAGAAAACGAGTCTGACCTTTCGGAAGTAGCTGGAGAGTTCTTGATGCTATCAGAGTAAAATGAAGAAAAAGAACAAGGATGTGAGGCCGAGCCTTGAGAGGTCAAGTTTATAATATCAGTACTAGTTGTGCTTTTAGAAACAGAAGCAACGGTGACGGAAGGAGATGAAACTGGTAGCAAAAGGTTTGAGCCTGAGTCGCAGTTTTCGCCGGAACCTTTAGAAATTTCAGATTTCCAAAAAGTGTCAAAATTTGAAGAGACAGATGGAGGGAGGGTAGGTGTATTTATACATTTGGTAGGGTGGCCACCCTCGACCAAGATGGAAATATCTACGTCTAGATCTTTGATTGGTAAATATGTGACGTAAAGCCGTGAGAAAGAAGGCAAATCCGAGGCAAGCAACTCATCGCCTTGGTTTTCGGGAGGGATTTTTAGGGTGGCCAAAATGATGGATGGGTTGTATGAGACAAGCCCACTGCATTCCCAAAGAAAAGCAATAGCGGTGGCAGATAAAACCTGTTGCCTGATTTCATTTATTGCATCGAAAAAGTTGCTAGAGGTTGGTCTGAAGTGATTGAAAGAGGTCAGATTGATGTCAGATTGGGTCGGGACTTTGTAAATGTCAGATTTGAGAGGCAAAAGTGATTGATGGCTAAAGGGACTCAGCTTGTAATTCAAAGGAGGAAGGAATAAAAAAATAATTTTATTCTTTATACCATATTCCAGAAACTTTATTGAAAAATGTATGGCGTTTGTATCCAACAAAATTAAGCGGTAACCGCCGGCGGCTTTGGTTCTTGTCAGTGGATCAAAGTGGTTTTGAATCCAGTCCATGATCAGGGTTGAATCCAGCCAGCCGGTTTTAGTAGATCCGAACCTGAAGGAGTTGTAATTAAAAGAAGAGGAAAGAGGTTTTTTTGAGGATAAGTTTGAGTGTATTAATAATTTAGGATCAAAGTTACTGGAGTTTTGGTATACCACATATGGCGGTAAAATACAGTTATCTGCTGAGATGGTTTCAATAAATGTAAATGTATTTGGAGGAGGAGGAGGGATTATAACCTGACCTTCTGCATCAAGCAAGCGTTCGGTAGTAGCGCCAGCCGAAAAAAAAGAGTTTAAGTTTTTATTTTGAATAATTTCATTTCCAGAGTGTGAATGGGAAAACGGTGAAAGTGTGGGATCAATATTGAGATGGTCAGTTTTATTGGTCTGTTTTGTGGTATCGGTTGATAGGGATTGAGTGTTTGGGAATGCTTGCCCAGGGACATAACCAAACTCTTCTATACAATAAGTATTTGCAATTGATATGTTGTAGCTGTTGCAGACTGCCAAAAACTTTTTAAACCAGGACTCAATTACGTCTTCGACATATTGAGTGTGGGAGGGATTATGAAGAATAGAAAACTCGCGAGCATCCATTGAAGGATGGCGGCGTCGAAAATGGCGGTACCATTGACGGGTGATTTTTTCAGGATTGGACTCGCCCTGTGCTTGAAGAAAGCTATTTACAGCCTGAACGAAATAAGTCTGAGTATAAGGTTTTCCGAGATATAAAGCAGTTAAAAGCATTTTCTCAATGATGATTTCTTCTAAAAATGTGAGCTTCATTCGCGCTTCCTGAGCCTTGACTCTGCTTTTGCGACCGCGGAACCGACCATAGATGGTTCCAAAGGATACGCCGATTTCTTTTGCGGCTTGACGATACGACAGGCCTTGTTCTACACGGAGAAGTGCACGGGATATCCGGTCTTCGCGTTCTATTTCGGTCATGGCAGGTAATTTTTTAGGACGAGGTGGCATTTTTTATATATGGTTCAACTGGCAATATAGCGAAAAAGGAGTTAAAAAAGAACGAAGAAACTCAAGAATAGAGCAGCAATGTCATAAAAATCGATGATGAAAACAAATAAAAAAAAGGAAAGAAGAAGAAAAAAAAATAAGTAAAATAGTAGAAAATATGGAATCCAAACGGAAACAGATTTTGTTCTTTTTGGCTTGTATGACAGTGAATGGAAATATGTATTGAAGGTTTGCTTCTTGTCTCGCAACCTGCGCTTTCGTAATTAAATATTAAGAGAAAGAGAGTTGATCGACAAGGTTGATTTTAGAATTGAAATTTGGTCGAATTGGATTGATGTTGATGAAGAAAAGAGAGTTATGTTGAAATTTTTAGTTTATCTGCAAAGTCGACCAAGAAATGCACCAATACAGCCTATCAATATGTCTCTCACTCCAACGGAAACCAAAACTCACTCGCCCTAACATTTTCTCTCACAGCTTCGTATGTATGCTCACGCATATAATTATCTCAGGTTTCTACTTATTTCGATTTGTCTTGTGTACAAAAAGAAAAGAAAAAACGACAGATTCAATTAAATAGGAATATTCTGGTGAGTGGGTGAAAAAAGTACAAGACGGTCCATGTGGTTATGAAATAGTGACCATTTTGATTAACGAGGTTCGTATTAAAAAATGATCTGATCGACATGAAAATTAATTCAATTGAATCATTGTAAATTCCTGGACTTGAATCTAATTTTAGGTCGATATAGTTTACAAAACTAGATGATTTATAAGTATTTTGATTTTCATTATTGCACTAACTATGGTTGCTGAAATAAAAATCAAACAGGTGCATCACCACTAAAAGTGATTGAATTAACTACAACAAACTATTTTCTTCCAATAGTCTTTTAAATGTGAAAAGGTGAGACTCAAGTCTTAAAACTCAAGTCTTAGGTTGTTTTTATTATGGGCACTTTTTGATTTCCAATATTTGTTTTTCAAGTTTGTATTTCGGAAAGAAATAAATAAAAGTGTTTATATTTTCTTATTTCTGGCGTCCATCACATATTCACATTAATTCCAATGCCACCCTACATTCACCAGCATCAACTTTAAACTAAAAGAGTCAAAATAAAGGAATCGGCCCAAAATTTTTTTTAATGGCATCTCATGAATTAAAAAACAGTTTCAATACAATCATATTCAATCCAAATTCTTAAAGTTTAGACATTTTTCCATATTTTTGGAAATGGGTGACACATCTGGATCATGCCCGACTTGCGACTCGTAATTTTTTTTTTTTTTGCCACTCAATAGCTACACAAAAATCAGCTAACTCAAGTTTGCTACACATTACGTAGAGACTCAAATCATAAGTCACAAGGCATAAATCAATATATCAGATTCTACAATTTTTTTCATATTCAATGTTGAACGTGGCTGAAAATCAATGTTTCTTATGTAAAAAGGATTCTGACGTCAGACGGAAAAACATTAAACCGGTTTTCAAATGTATTCTTTAATATTTATGACTTGAGACTTGTGCCACCAATTTCTTTCTAAAACTGACTTTTATTTTTATTCAACTGATTGGACATTGCATTTTTTCCATTTTTAAAATTTTATGCATTTGTCAACAATATAAACAAAACTGTCGAGTCTTTTGTTTTAAACTCAAAAAGCATCAATGGTTTTCTTCGTCTATTAAAATTTGTATCATTCATGGAATGTTGACATGCTTTCAATTCTAGTTTTCACATGTAGAGTAAGCATTTACAATTCTTTAAAGTGTCAAATGATTAGCTTATAACCATTATCTTTTTATTTTTTTTAAAAAACCAACAATTGAATTTACAATTACAAATTCAATTTGGTCTAGATTATGCAAGTAGCTTTTATTTCAATTATTCTGACTTTTGCTTTTGAATTAAAGCACCAACGTGATACTGGTTAATTATTATTGCACATATTTATTCACTACCTCTATCTCTAGGAAAAAATTTACTAAATAAATCACTTGTAAAAAAAAAAAGGCCTTTTATTCTTGTCTTTAACCATGGTTTCACAACTTTGTCAAAATTTTAAATGCGTACGTGTTGAAAATCGCGTTGAATTCGTACCATAATCCAAATCATGGTAGATTAAATCCCTTTTGATGAAAAACACCAAGAATATTTCTATTTGAAACTTCTTTGCTCGGATTCTAGCTACATTGTTTTTTGGATTCCGATTCACAAACACGTTTAGTGCTTTTCAAGCTATTTGTATTATTTGTATAAATACAAAATTAATACATTGGACACAATCTTGTGTACCAGCCATTTTTGAAAACAAGAAAATAAAATGGTTTCCATGTCACATTCAACAAGAATAAAATGATATATCGAGCAAAGTGATTGATTGGAATCTGAAATATCATGCAAATAAAAATCTTGACACCAACTTACATGCCACTCGCTATGTCATAGTACAGAAAATATCTGAGATACTGGCAATTCCTTTTTCTCCTGTTGGAAAATGATTTCAACTCTAACAATCAGTAACGAAGCAAATCAATAACGAATTTATAATTGTATAAAGTCTACAATTCATCATAACAGTTGAAAATTACAAATATACTCAAACAAATCTCTGAAAAAATATTCAGCTGTTAATATTCAATAAAATACATGCTAGTTTCATCAAAAATATAATATTCAAAGTATGTTTGCTATACAAGCACCAACATCCAATTATAGACCGATATTTCAATCTTTTCCACTAGATGAAGACATTTTCTTATTGGATTAATTACGATAGTGTTCAACACCAGCACCTTTGTATTTGGTTTTTTTGTCGATTCCAAAAACTTATTACTTTAAATCAGTTTTAATTTTTTTCAAAACCAAAATGTCTTCAAGATGATAGGCTGCCCAACATATAACTGTTGAGCCATTATATATGTGTTTGAAAGTTGGCAGCTTACTAACCTCCAAGTCCACCAATGGCCAAAGCATGATCCAGTGTCGGACTACCAAAAAAAAAAAAACCGATTTGCTTGAGTTTAATTGGGCATATTAACTGACTCACCTATCAAGAGTTGGCGATACCGTTTTCAAGTTGAATTATTTTTTTTCGTCGTACATGCGACAAGAGAATGCCAACTTTTCGTATACATGTATTTGTGGTACTCGCCAGTAAGCGAGAGACTAACTATTGACCCAAGTATATCCTTAATTGACTTTTTTTACATGATTAAATATACTGTAGATTTTTTCTACAAAAAAAAAAAAGCAAAAAAAGGAGGCTATTTTTGGTCAAGACACACTTTTAAAGGCACAACAAATGTAGAACTAGGCAAACAGAAAAAGTTATTAAACATGCAAACGTATGGCCAATCAGGTTGATGTTGTCTATCTTTGATATTTTCTTATTTCAAGTCCTAAATCATATTTTTAATACAGGTTTGCTACATCGACTTGGAACTTACGCCTCCTTTGCTTCAGTATTTTTTTCTTTTTCTTGGATTTGGTTTAAATCATTTATAAATATTGATCCGGTTCTATTCTAATTTTTATTATATTTCAAATCAGTTTGGTGTGATTTTTTATATTATCATTTTTTAAGTGTTTGAAATGTGTTAAATTTATTCCAGTCAATATTATTCACTAAAAAACGACCCATACTACATCAAAGTAACAAATAAGAAGCCTTGTAAACATCCGTGAACTTGTATTAATAATCTTTCACCATTCCAGCAGTAGGTTTGAATTTTTTTTTTTTTAAAAAAAAAACTTCTTTTAATGTGAGTAAACATGTGTGTTTATATTAGACGAATCCAAAAATCTCCTCTCCATTACAATTGAATCATGACTTTTTATAAAAGTAAATTCCTTCTACAGAAATATTCTTGAATAGTTTCACTTAATCCTGTATTAACGTCTTTATTTTGATTTAACAACTATTATTATTTGAAAGGCTTGAAAAATCACGCTGTTTTATGATTCCAAAGTATCTAGCTGTGCGAATCTTTTGAATAAGGATAATTAAAGAGTATAGCAAATCAATTGTACTAATTCTTTAGGACTCTGTGTTGTTTGCCTAATCATTTATCAACTAATTATCCGATAAAAAGATCACAACCATCTTCTAACAAGATACAATATAATTCAAACACATCGTTTAAAAACTATAAATTGTCATATTTATTCTTGTATTATACAAAAGTCATTTATATAAATAATTCCATGTACCTATTTGGATATGACAGGTGTCTAAACCAAGCATTTAAAAAACAAAAACTCGTATATAAATGCGAAACAAGGTTAATCAGTATTTGAGATTATTCATATGGAAACAGAGCAGGACAAAAACCTGTTGCAGCTGGAGAGTTGTCAAGTATTATTCATATAAACATAACGTTGAAAAAACACAAAAGGGTTTGGTATTTTTCTCTCATGAATTTTGTTCAAGACCATACAATAATCTCTTGCAAGATTTGATATTCATTCTTTGTAACCAGTGTGTTTGGTTTACAGGTTAATCTTTAAAAGTCACCTTTACTAGCACCAAAATAATGATTTTTTTTTTTTCAGTTTATTTTTCAAAACATAGAACAGTCATGATTTTTTTTACAGTCGGAACTTGAGTGAAATTTCAGTACAATTCGCAAATAAACAATCGTTAGCTTGCTAAACTCTTTATGCAATCCTAGTACTTTCATATTAATTAATTATTCTTTCCGAAATGCTTCATTATAAAACTAAATGGAAACGAATTAAAAAAAAAAAAGTATTTGGACACCACTGTCGTTTTTTTTTTTTTTTTTTTTTTTTTGTCTGGAAACACCAAAAAAATGATTGGCTTCAACATAAGAATCCGAATTTTGATGCACCAAGTAAAAGATTTAAGTTAAAACAAATGTTACCGACTCCCAAGTGGGACAAGCAAAGAATAAATGAAAATATCAGAAACCTTGCCATTTCTTTTAATTCCACAATGTTTGAAAACAATAAAGAAAGACCTAAGGTGTAAGTCTCGAAAAAACCTTAAGCTTTGGATCACAAGACGGAATAGAAATAAAACGGCAGTATCGTAGCCAGATGTTTGCTATTTTTGTGTCAAAGGTGACCTTACCCTTGCTTTGCAAACAACTTAACACCAAGGGGCGCCGATGGTCTAAATACTCGCAAACTCAAGTCTTTTATTTGCAAACTACCGCCCAAAGTTCTACATGCAAGTTTATATGCCCTTTTTTTGCAGATCAACGTTTAGTATTTCAGGATTAGTAACTCCTTGTTCAGTCTTATTTCTTAAATATTAGCCTGTATTCAAGCTTTGGATCGCTGTAAGCAAATCTGGTTGATGTCGCTGCTTCAAAATGCCTTTGCTTATTTTTCATTTTTAATTCTCGCTGTTATTGACTGTTTTAGTTTTCTGTCTGAGTATTCTGAATGAAACTTTTACCTTTCTCACGTTTCAAATAAAACGATAGGCAAGTTGGAAGTTTCTTTTTTTTTTACTCCAGGTGCAGTATAATATTTTTTCTAATATGCAAGATACATCCATACATTGTAGTTTTTCATACATTTGTTTTTTGGTTTAAGCCCATGATTTTTTTTCTTCCTTTGCTTAAACCAATATCCAAAGTCTGCTAAAAATCACATAGGCGATTGGATTCCGAGTCTAAGTTTATAACGTCTTTTAGTTGAATCTATCATTGCTCCTATTTCATTAAAAAATGTTTCTATTGAAAAAGAAAATATTATAAACTTAACTTGTCGACATATAAGATTTGAAAGTGGAATTGTATGATTACTGAGTCTTCCATAAAATAAACCGATATTTCGCACTTTTTGTCATGTAATATGCTTGAACCTGTTGCAACTTGATGAAATTTCGGGTTTAAGCAAAGTTAGCAGATCCGACGATTCAGAATATCAAAAGTTTTAAATAATTATTCTAGAAAAAAATATATAAATCGATCAGTCTGATGGAAACTACTACACGAGTGTGTGCACCACTGAACCTTGTATTTTTAAACTATATTTTCGAAGGTTTTTTCCTTGCAGATCTTTATCAAATCTTGCTTAAAAGAAAATTCCCGTATTTTTTTCTTGGTTTAGAGAAATCCGCCAATCCGTTTTTTTTGCAAAGCTGGAAAAGTCCTTGAAACTTGCATGTTGAAATTCATGTAGAATAATCTATAGTACATTTCCTACAAATTCATAGTCATTTTCAGAATCACTATCACTACTACTTTCATCTCTTTGACACTCAGTACTTTTGGCAGCTTCTTCAAGAAACTCATTCTTGTCGTCTTTTAAACTATTACTTTGCGAGTTGTCCTCTGGTATATACCATCTCGTAATTGTTCCATCTAATGCACCCGAAAAATACTCAATAGCTTCTTTCGAAGCAACTGGCATCATCTCTTTTCTAGTTGCTATACAGGTTGTGCGAGGAATGGTTCCATATTTGGCAACTCCAGGAGGCACCGGCCGAATATATTTCGAAACTAACTGACCCGTAAGCGACTCAAACAATAAAATTTCTCCAACATCTGATGGGTAGAAGAACATCTCTTGCTGGGTTTCCGACTCCTCATTGCCATCCAATTCTACAGTATTCAAACACATGTATAAAGCCTGTGGGAATCTATTGCTAATGAACCGTCCGTAATTAACAAGGCTGTTATACCCATATTTCTCTTTGGAATTTGGATCAATCGTAGAATTACTCGAGTATCTCGGCAGTTTCCATAATCTTACAGCATCATCAGTTCCTGCAGAAATCAATGCTCGTCCATTTCTTAACCACAAAAGTCCGTTTACAGTCCCCATATGCGATACCACTTTTGCGTTGAACCCAAAACCAAGTCCACCTCTTGCAACATTGGGGTTTTCACCTCTTTCATTATCTGGTTTTGTTCTGTGCATATCTAGCACATCAACACAAGACCGACTTTGTCGAATATCCCATAACCTGATTGTCCCATCAGACCCGCCCGAGGCCAAAGTGTGTGCATCTGTTGGTGACCATTTCACTGACTGTACACTGCCAGCCATGTGCCCCTTTAAGGTATGCGTTGTGGATGTTGTTCTCAAATCCAGTAATCGAATCAAGGGATGATCAGTAGCTGTAGCCACCAAAGCATGCTCACCAGTCAATGACATATCAGCGCAATAAACCCTATATTTCAAATCAAAGTCGTAAACTGCTGATAGATTTTCTGAATCCCAAACTTTGACATAATGATCAAATGAAGAAGTAACAAATAATCCTGCATCGCCGGGATACCACTGAACAGAGCTTACACCATATTGGTGTTTGCTTTTACGGGGTATTTCCGCAACTTTTTTAAAAGATTGCGGTTTAAACCGAGATTGTGAGGTATTTTCAAGGTCCCAGATTGCAATACTGGAATCTGCGCCTGCAGAAAGCAAAAAACGGCAATATTGCTGTTCAACAGCTAAACAATTCACGGCACCAACATGATCGGAGTGGAATTCCGAAAAAAAAGGAGTGGCAAGTGATTGGTATTTGGTAGCTAAAACAGTGCTTGGATTCATCTGGAAAACAAAAAAGTCAATGAAAGAAAATAAAAGTAATAATAACAGCCGAAGAAAAACACGTGAGAATGGATCCACCAAAATGTACATTGCTTTGCTAAACTTGAACAATGACAATAAAGCATTATTATCTCGGTAGAAACAAGTGATTGGAATAACTGCCAAATTTTGTATATAATCTAAGATACTAGAATTACAAGCCTTTTTGAGTTGTTTTTATAGGCAAAATTAGGGTTGAATTCAGAATTTGAATCAACTAGGCATTTGCTTTTGATTTCAAGGCCAGAAAGACGTTGGTCAAGGAATTACCTGTGTTCACTGTTTTTTATAATCAACTTCACTTTGTAAAAATGATGAATATGAAATGTCATGGTATTTTCCCTAATCTGGCAGTCAGTAAATTTTGTCTATGGTGCTAAACCGAGGTTGTCAGTCATTTTTTGGACTCCGCTTGAAGTTTTATTATTATTTTATTGACGGGTTATAGAAATATAAACCTTCCATGATAAGTCAAATCACACCTAGGCGTGAACCTATTGGGAGTCAGAGCGTGAAACTAATAATCATGTTTAAATGGAAACTTTCCGTGAGGGTTAGGTGATACTTCTCACACATTAGGTCCTATCCACAAAATGGAAATGGATAATTATATTGAAAGCTATTCAATACATTGTCTTTCGTAAGCAACTCTTTATCAAAAAGTGCTACATTTCTCCTGATACAAATACATTTTAGCATATCTGTCAATTTAGTAAAAATAATAATCGATTTCAACTTATAGTTACAATATAAATACAAACGGTTCAAACCATGGCTGCTACCATTGGCGTTGCCTCTTCGTAGCGTTTAATACCTTGTAGAATAGTTGGACTTGATTGAAGTTTCCCTTTTTATTTTGAATTATTGTTTTTATTTATTCAAGGGCTTTTCATATTGAGTATACTTGTAAATATTTATGTCTCGCAGATAGACTTAAAGACTATAAATACACAACATTGGCAACTTAATATATCTGTCTGAACCCAAAAATACATGAATTTGATTGTGCTATTATAATGACTTATTACCAGCATCTCCAACAGTTTGATTACGCGTACAGTGACATTAATTTCGTCCTTGAGAAAAATAATTGATACACAAAAAGGTACACTCTGATAGCGAGATCAAACAAATCAAAGGTAAAGAGTGTGTCTCAACCTTAATTAAGAAAACCATAGTGAATACGATATGAAAATTCTGTTCACAAGGGTGTATAGACTTATGGGTGTTGTAAACCCAGCAATACACTGGCCATAACTCTTTGCTGCTCGGGCCCAAAGTGTATCTTGATGAGAAGACACATTTTGATGACGACCACCTATGTTCCTGATTAGGTTTCATATAAAATGCCGACAGTAGTATCTTTATAAAGTCTGAATCTTGTCCTATACATCAACTTGGCCGAATTGGTTCAATTTAAACTACAAAATAGAGTATTTAAACCTCTCCTCTGTGAAGTCATACTGTTTACAAGATTTATACAAAGGTGCTACTGTTGAACTGTTTGAAGATTCAAAAGAATTTTGTAACATGGATGTGGAGATATTGAAACTTGATTACCCATCTTCTGTTTATGAGTCTATTCAATTCACAACTACCAATTCTATAATGAAATCCCCAGTTCATGAGACAGAAATGCATCAGTTTACGAGGAAAATAAGAAACATATTGGTGACACGAGATTTGAGAATTTACCTAGCAAGAAAGGACATAATACATGGCAAAGCTCAATGTTCAGATTGATTGAGCCTATGAAGCCTGGATAATTTTGGAAATAATGGTACAAGCTTCAATACAATGGGTTCAACTGTTTGTAATGTTGTTGATTCTTGCAAACGTGTGGTGATGGAATTTTTAAAAAGGCTTCAATATTGATCCTTTAAACTGCAGTTTGATGTAAACCCGTCAATGCCTTTTGAGCGGGAAGGAGTTTTTGAATCACAAAAATTCAAAAATAACACTGAGAGTATTTATGAAGTGCGATTCAAAAATTTAACATGGTTAATACGATTAATAGGAAAAAATATGAATATCAATCAGAACTTTAAGTTGAATGACACGTTCCAGGTAGCCTTTCTGACTATGCTGTTGGTATCAAATAAACACCTTGGATCCAGCCTACGATTTGAATGTACCCAATACTACAAATCAGCAATTTTATCACGGTGTTAGTAATTGTATGCCTTCATTGCAAAAATATTCGATACCCCATACCAAGCCTAATGGGAAAGGTATGTGGTCATTTATTCCAGAAAGCGTTGGCTCTACCAATTCAGAGATCAATGCTCCTGCCTGTTGAATATCGCTTTATATAAAAACGACTTGGATAGTAACAGTTGAATTATGAATTGAGCCAACAATGTCTGTATACAATCTGATATCGTATCATACTCAGGTTTTCAGGGCATCGCCATGCATCACTTGACGATTTCAAACAACTATGTTTCTTTTGATACCAATACCGACTAAGAATTTTGCAAAAAATATATATGCCGTTTGAAAACACATTTGATGCTAGACCTTTGGAGAATTTACTAGAGTCACAGAACCGTATGTCGGAAAATGCTACCGTTTTGTGTAACAATACAAAACTTTGTATACAATTGTTTTTATAACCAAAACTATCAAAAGGATATTTAGGTATTTTGAGACTAATGACCATGATAGTTTCCAGTTTACTGAACATGTTACGTATGGTGTGATGTATCGTACCGAAAATAAGACTTTTGGTGACGATGATAATGGAAAGGTTTTGACAGATTGGCATAAATTTTTGAATGCAGCTGTCTATATATTTAACAGTATTAAAGAACAAAATACATTTTGGCATGAACCATAGCATCAAACAGTAGTTCAAATACAAAAGTTGAGAACGAGCAACAAAGTGATACGATTGGACCTGGTTCACCTGAATCTACATTTTGAAAAAACTGATGCAAAATGCAAATACATTTTCTCAGTCTCCAAAATTACTACAACAACTTTCACACTTGAAAACTCTAAAGAAAATGATGTAACCAATAAAACCTTGAAGAAGAAACGTTTAGCCAGATTTGAATCCGACAAGGCAGCATATGATTTGGAGAAACAAAAAGCGGTTACCTCCAGCTTTAAAAACGAATACAATTCTAAAGGTCTGAAGCAATGCATCGTCTTAGCCACCAATCATTATGGACCGCAATTGATACTGCCAACCCAAAATTTCACGCAAATAAGTCTAATTTGAATCATCCAACCCAGACGGTTGAAGGATAAGATATAAAAAATACAGTCCTCAAAAAATGACACAGACAGGAATCGAACCTGCAGCCCTTGGATTTGGAATCCAATGCTCTACCATTGAGCCACTGCATCTAATAAAAAATTGGCTTAATGAAAATTATAAAATAAAATTCATTAAATGCGATATAATTATTATCTTCTTGTAGTTTTTATGATGATTAAGTCACTTTATGGTGCGACAATTTTTACCAGAGATGGTTTCTCTGTTCCACGAGAGGTAGTCTTAGGGCTTTTACCCGTACTGATTGGAAATGCCAATTGAAACTGAATTGAAAATATTATGTATATTGAACCAAGATTGTTAAACGGATGACTTAAGGAGCTGATACTTTATATTTCTATAACCCCTAAATCGAATACCAATAACTTAGTCTTTTCAAATTACGTCAATATTTACTTCAGTCGTATTTTTAAAATTCAAGTCAACTCGATTCCATTGAAACTGCAATTAAAGTGACTACAATTGGTTTACTTGTGTACATGGTTCAAAGCTGAATCAACGAAACAAAATCTATTCACTTAATTTCACCATTATATTTACAAATATACCCTTTTTTAAATGTATTTGACTTTTGGTTTACAACATTTACTACCAACCTCTGCAAACCGTTTGGCATCAATAGTTTGTATGTAAGGAAAAAAAAAATATTTTAACTCTTTGAAATTCAAAAACTGATACACTAACCATGCGCGAAATAATACATACCTCGCTATCGGCTCAAGCCAATCACTTGACGTCTCATTTTTATAATGCACAAAGCTCCTATTTTGTATTTGATGATTCTATAATTAATACCAGATCGTTTGCAGACCCAAACATTTTATTTCGGGCTGGCGTTGGTACCGATAACAAGACCAAAACCTTTACGCCTCGATCGATACTCTGGGATATGCGTGGCGGGTTTGGTGCTTTGAAAAAGTCCAATCCCTTATACGATTATGATAGTCACAAGTCCTTATCTGAATTGAACGCATGGAGCCAACAGGATAGTTTTTTGACTACCGATCCGTCTAAAGTGTCTAACACAGATAGTTTGATCAAACAAACACAGGTGGAAGTTTCTGAATACCAAAAGGCGTTGGATTCGGGCAATCCTTCACCAAGCTTACTCAATACGTTCAATACCAGATACTGGTCTGATTATGTCAATATTTATTTCAACCCCAGACTATCGTTCCATACAATTCCCAATTGGCAATATGACCCCGTGAAGGCGCCATTTGGCTGCCCACGCGGCGACGAGCCAGGGCCAGATACCCGAAAGTTTCTTTCTTACGAAACTGGCGTTTCCGAATTCCAAACTGCTAACAATATTAACGACGATTCGACTTATATTGAAGATACCCTGAGACCCATAATTGAGGAATGTGATTCTGTTGCGGGGCTGAATTTTTTCACCGAGCTCGATACCTCCTGGGGAGCATTTACTGCAAATGTAGTTGAAGAGTTTCGTGAAGATTATGTTCCAAAGGCTCCTATTTTTGTGTATGCCATTTGTGACAACGAGCTGACAGCGGATAAGTATTCGTTTGATTCAAGAGGCCGGGCTATCAATCGAGTTGCATCGCTTGCAGGATCCCAAAAAACCAAAGAGATTAAGCAGCAGTCCATATCGCGGATTAAAACATTGACATCATTAGCGGCCTCAGCTTCTTTAGTTATCCCCATTTCTAAACCCAGAAATGTTTCTGAAAAACTTAAGCTCTACGATAGTAATAGCTTATGGCACTCTTCTGCTTTGCTTTCTCTTCCCGTAGAAACCATTATTTTGCTTTCGAATTTACGTGGAAACAAGTACACATCGATGCAAACTATTCTAGATAAGCTACAAAACGGAAGCAAAAGAAACATTGTATCCAGCATTCAAAGTTCCATTATGCGTTCACCCAAAAAATCAAACACATCTGACACACAGGCACAAGAACCTCTACAAACCGATTTTGATTTCTCAGCTTCTCTTTTCAATGGATTAGAAACAACGAAACAAGACCAATATTTTTCCAAAATTGGAACGCTGCGCAGAGACTATGGCGAAACTATTGACCCATCAGCCACGGACTCACAGACAAATGCTGCAATTCTTGAGTACCAGCGTCTGATAATGTCGGGAAACAAAACAAACACTGGTCCTCAAAGCGATAACCAAACAGCGACTGAACTTTTTGATGGCTTGTTCCAGCAACGAGATATGCTAGATAATGGCACACCCGAGTCTGGACTGATGCGACTTTCATGTCCGCAGCCACTAGCTACACCCTCCTCTTTTCCTTGCAAAGCTTTGGAAATCACAGACTATTCCAAATCCATCTACATGTCCAGCGCAGAATGCAAACAAATCGATGGTCCTGACGCAGTATACGCGTCGATGGGAATCACGTCTAGGCCGCGGGTGTATTTGAAAAATTTCGAAAAAACTATTGCGAAATTTACGAGAAACTCTGATGACGGTATTGAAGAACTGAAGGATGATACTGCGGCATTGGTTGAGGAGTATGAATGGGGATGGCAAGATGATGATGATTTTTTTGAAGACGATTGAATGAAGAAATGTTGAAATAGTGTTTATACTGGATAGTAATTTGATCAGCGTGTTTCCAAAATGTAGTGAATACAGGTTTTTGAGCATTGAAAGCTTGGTAATTGTTCCGATTTGTCTGGAGTTCAATATAAAAACATTTTAACAAATTTTAACTGAATTTTTTTGAAGATCAATAATCATTAACAAATATATCATACTATAAAATATAACAAAAAGGCACTATGGCCGAGTGGTTAAGGCGAAAGACTTGAAATCTGTTCAGGCATCTTTTGGGATTTCCCGCGCAGGTTCGAACCCTGCTGGTGTCGAATTTTTTTTTGTCAATACAATGGCGCAATTTGACAGTATATTATTGTTACATTAGTTACTACTTGTGTAGAAAAGTACGCTACTCAAATTTCAAAAAGGTTTGATTTTTAGCAAGCTTTGGCTTTTTAAAGTCCTTGCTTTTGGAATGTTTGGATTCTGGAGGCCGTTTAGACAGCCCAATGGGTTTGGGAATGCCACCAAGCAATGGCTTGGTTTTGGTTCCTTCTGGAACAGCCTTGAAGGATGATTGAGATTTAAAAAAGGAAGTGAGCGAGGCGCTTCCCTTTTTACGTGCCTTTAACTCATATTGATCTTTGTGCCAGTCTTCATGGGAAAAGAGGTCTTGTAAAGCAATGTCGTTTTTACAACGGGAGCAGCGGACCGTTAGTTTTTGGTCATTGTCGGGCTGGCTGTTGACAAAAAGGTCTGGTTCATGATCAAAACCAGAATCGGTAGCGGATTGGGTTGGTTCAGAATTGAGGGATGGAAATGCATTAGTTTGGGAATCTAATGCGAATGATGGTTGTGATGATACAAACTCGGAGGATGTAGTGGTACTTTGTGAGCTTACCTCTGAGAGAATATGCAAAGGTTTGGGAGGAGAATTCCCTAAACTCTTGCGATTCCTTCTTGCTCCAAACAGGATTGAAGAACCAAGAGAAGGAGCAATGTTTCCTCCGCTTTGTTCTTGCTCAAGGTTTAATGACAAGTCCTTGATAGCTTCAGTAGTTTCATAATCTTGACCAGCTTCAGTAGGTGATTCGTCGATTTGGAACGGTCCAGTTTCTATGTTCTTTTCAGAATCATTGTCGTCATCAAACAGAAACGGTTTCTCGTTTAGATGAGCAATTGATGGGGCTCTCTCCAATTTGACCTGCTCATCACATTTGCTCGGTGACTCAGAGGCACTGCGAGCTGATGACTTGTTTTGGGATCCAGCAGATGGACCTATTTCATTTTTAGATGCTTTGAAAAAAGACGAAAGTGGCATCTGCGACGAACCAGGAGCACCAATATCTGTTTTTTGGGTGAATCCGTGAATTTCTAAAGACAAACTTTCGCAAGGATATAAAGTATTTCGCTTGTTTGGACCCCCGATATCTGAATCCAATATTTTTAAAAGCTTACAGCCAGTCTCAAAAAATGCCTTTTCCAAACTTTTGCGGACGACTCCTGTCGGAAACTGCATTTGCTTTTGATATTGTGCTGTCCTGTGCTCGCTTTTAAAGGTCAATGATAGTGATTTTGGGTAGTATTGGACAACAGGTGAAACTATGTAATCGCTTCTTGCTTCTTTATCTTTCAGTTCGCAAAGTTCAACCAGTCGCCCAGCCAGATCGGCTGCATAAACCTTTAACCATTCAATAACGTCTTTAGAGCTTTTAAGTGGTAATCTATTGAAATTTTTGACAGACGCCATTGTTTTGATATCTATACGATTGACCACTGGAGCAGAATCTGTTCCCCGAATCAGTTTCATAACTTGCTTTGTTAGTTTTGGACTAATTTTTCGCTGCAGCTGGTCTCTAGAAATTTGTAAAAGATAAGGAATTGAACCCTTGTTTGGGATATCAAGTCGTTTGATCAACTGTTGACCAAGTTTTCCGCCGAGTCCCCACATATCAGTGATTTCGAATCGTTCAAGAAACATGGGGATGACAGAAGACCGGACGATGTTTTGGGTCGCTGGTTTTAAGGTTCCACTTCCTAGCTTTGAAAGAGCTTTGTTTTTTGATAGTCCTACCGAGCAAGTATATCCTAATTCATCCAAAACGGATTGCCTCAAATCTTTTATGATTTTGGAACCAATAAGCAAGCATACGTCATCCCAATCGTCAATTTCCAAGGAGGCATTATTTTTGATTTCAACGATTTCCTCTTTTTTAGGTTCAATGGTATACATTTTCTTTTCATATTTGTTCATTAAATTGGAAGGCTCTTCATTGGTATTAATTTGTTGTATTTTTTCAACAGGCTCTTGTTTTTTTTGGCCATTTTCAAATCCGTAAAGATCGAGGCCAACGTTCTGTCCTTGGTATTCATCATCATTACTTCCAATGATTCTACCTGTCCAACTATGTCTTTCTGGAAGATCATCAAGTTTTGGCGGATCAGGCAGATTTTCGTGAGGTTTTATATCGTTCAATTGCGGAAACAATCTTGTCAGTTCTTTGTGGACCAGCTCTCCCAGATCCATATAAGTTTCGTCGATGCTGGCCTTTTCAATGAGGTTAACTGTGCGTTGTAAGAGCTCAAAAATTTTGCGACTCTCGCGACGGTAAGGCGTAAGAGAAACCTTATGGAGCTGTTTGTTTGGCCGTTCGTTGTTGTTGTAGGACCACTCTGTATGCCCTTTTTTAAACGTTGCGACATGAGCAAAGATAATGTTTGGACACTTTTTACGGGCTTCGACCATTGTTTCGTGTCGCGAAATGCCATACTTTCTGGCAGCATAGCTGACTGCGATAAGACCCTGCCATTGTAGACATACAACTGGATCAGTCTTTTTCAAACCAAGCCTGATCTGCTCACATTGCGCCTATGAAATAAATAAAAAAATAAAAAAAACACCATTTAGAAATGTCGTCATCTTATATGGAATGAAACAAAGGCAAAATGACAACTCACGTAAAATGAATCCAGATCGAGATGGGCTATGACGGCAAGAGGTGTAGAGTACGATTTTTCTGGATCAGACAAGGCAAGTAGGTCTTTACCTGTATATTTAGACGGCATTACAATACAACTGTTGAATCAAGCAAAGAATAAAAGGAATGGATTCGCTACCAGTCTATATTTTCAAAAAGCAATGTACGTGAAAATTTTCATGCTTTGAAGTTGTGTTTTGAAGAAAAAAATGATAAAAATAAAGAATTGGAAATAGCAAAAATAAATAGAGGTTCACGAACCCAAGCCCTATTGACGTTTAATAACAAATATTTGAATCACAAACAGTATTAGACGTCAGTTGTTTTTGGATCCCATCACAAAACCAACTTCAAACAGTCAACTATTTGGATTCGTCGGCAATAAAACTTCAACGTTCAGAAAAGGGATCGTTAGTTTGATTAAAGTAAAAAATGGGCCGAGCCGGGAATTGAACCCGGGACCACCCGCAAAACCGAGAATCGGTGAGATTTGCTCCCGAAGCGGGTATCATACTACTAGACCACACGGCCCGATCATTAAAAAAATTTTGTCGAAATTGAGTATATATACTAATTTGAAAAAATGAATTATCTTGTTTAAAAACGGTTAGTTTCAGTGTTTATTTCGATTTTTAGATTTTTTTGAATAAAATAAATCATTTTGATTGAAAATTGAGTTCATTATACATTTTTTTGAAAAACGACATGTCCATATTGTGATTGAAAAGGTCCAGCTATTATACAAATAAAAACACTAAACAATCGATTGTAAATACTTTCAAGTAATGATATTGATTGCCTGACTATGAGGATTGAAGAGCTTAATGAAAGAAAGGTCGATGGTACCGATACTTGACACTTGAAACCAAATGTGTGAATCAGATGAATCAACTGGTTACGAACAAAACACTGAATCACTATAATAGCTGGACTATCAGCCGAATCACTCAATTATGAAAACACGACTATTTTGGGGCATTGTATCAACCAATAGGCATTTAAAAGGACGGTTATAACTGTATGTGTTGAGAGTTGGAAACGGTTCTAGACATATTGGTTGATTGCCCTTTACTGGCTTTATAACAAGGAGTTGAACGGGTATCATTAGAGATGGATTTACCGACTCTGTTCAACAGAGTCACTGGTTTACACGATATTGTGAATATCATCACTACCAAAAAGGATTAAGAAATGAATTTAAAAAAAAAAAAAAAAACAAAAATTCATGTATTTCGTGAGTTAGTATTAGGACTTTCACTCATACCAATTAGAAACACTACTCGAGACTGAATTGAAAAGATTATGCATATTGAACCAAGATTGTTGATCGAATGACCCAAGTAGCTGACGTTATATATTTCTATAACCCGTAAATAAAATAATAATAAATAATTTCAAATCCATTAATGACATGTTCCAAGACATTTACAATAAATACCAATATGTGTTTTCATTTAGATTGACAATAAACCAAGTTTAGTTCAATGTTGTGAGTGGACAAATCGGATAAAAGTAATTGCTGATTACGGATGCAGAATATGTCATTGTAATTTGAAATTCCGTGTACAATTGTGGGGTTTTCGTGGTCAAAGTTTTCCAACAAAATCAATATAACCTAAGCATGATGAATTAAACAAAATCTTGCATTACACAGTCATATTGAGGATTAATTTACTGGTCCAGCTTTAGGAAATCGGCTTCTTCAAAGTCATCCTGCACTAATGACGGATTAGCACTTGCATGCTTATTAGAATGAGCAGACTTGTTGTCTGTTTGTACATGGTTATTAGGCCTTGAAACAAACTGGGTATCATCAATCAAATCACCAGAAAACAAAGACGGAGGAATCGGTGCTTGGACCAGCTCGGCACGCGATTCCTCATTCACATTGTCTGATTCCTCCAAACCCGACTCCACGGCATCAAGATCCGCGTTCTGGTGCGATCTTTTCAAATTTTTGCGAGCCGACGAAAGTGTTCGTGTATTGCCGCTACCGGCTGCCAATACCCGAGACAGTTTAGAAAGAACCCTTCCTTCTGAATGAGACCGTCTGGCACGAGACTCATCTGGAGACTCTGTTGTAAAATCCGTAGACCCTTGTTCATAAACGGTCTGCGAGGCAGAGGCCCTGACAGGACCGTTTTCGAAAGAAGGAAAAGTTCCCGCAGTTTTATAACCGTTAGACACGTTCATTCGCACATTCATGCCGACATGTATGAGCTTTGCGCGGAGATCATCAGGAAGGGTTGGATATCGAGTCGATGTGGACGTTTCTGAAGAGCTCCTTGTGGCTTTGTACGTGTGTGAGTCGCTCGAGATCCTGTCGGAACTTACAGTCAGTAAATTGGCATCTTCTGGGAGTTTCGGGGCGTAGTAATTAGAAGATGAAGAAAGTATCCGCTTCTTTGGTTGCTGGCTCATTGTGAATATGATTTTTTGTTGGTTCTGTTTAAAAAAAATAAATTGGAGAAACTAATAAAGAACAACATATTTTTAAAAACAAAAAAAGTAACGTGAATATAATGAGTCTTCGTTGCTCGTGACTATCACATGACCAAGGATCAAAATTTTTTAATTTCCGGATGCCGATAATTGCTACTTTGGTTACAATTCCATTTGTCAGTTTGAGTGAATTTATTAACACCAGACGAAAAAACTGTTGATTGTTCTACAGCGATAACAAGGTTGGAAAGTACTTTTTGTTTCGAACCTTTTTATTATTATTATTATTTTTTTTTCCCACATGTACAATAGGGTACGATGAATGTACAAAAACTCGGTACATGGAATTTTAGATCAAACTCAATTCTGATTGATAATCCTTGAAATAATCAATCAGATTCAAATTGATAATCCTTGAAATAATCAATCAGATTCAAATTGATTATGTTTTTATTTTTATTTATTGAATTCAAATTATGAAAATCTCGTTGACATAATTACTACTTTTTCTTTCTGTTGCATATAGTATCAGATACTAGCTTTCGTCTATCGTAAGCAGAATCTTGTCTAAAGACTTTAATTACACCATCCTGATCGCAAGTAATGATAATGTTGCCATCAGAGGGGTTTGGATTGATTGCTCCAACATTTGTTTGCAAATCTTCTGGCAACGCCTGTTCCACGGCTAGCTCTCCGTCTAAAGACGATGATGACGAAGCAGTGATGGAAGAGTTTAAAAGAACTGAGCAAGGTGCTGCCAAGTCGTATATCGGGTCTCGTGCATTATACAACAGGACGCGGGAGGCGAGCGGCGCAAATAATGCTACAGAAACGATTGCTTTATTGGACTGGAAATACTCATAAGAGTCGCGAGACTTTGTATGGACGGAACCAGGCTCGCCGTTGGGTCTCCAGATGTAGGTTTTGTTGTCCTCCGAGCCGGATATTATGTATTCGCAATTGTCAGAAAAGGAGGCATGGATCTGACCTTGACAGGCACTGTGTCCTTTATATTCGACGTCCAGCGTTTTGTCTTGGAAATCAAACATCCTGATCCGACTGTCGCTCGTAGATATCAACATTTTCACATTGTTTGTAGATGATGTTTCGTTGGTTGCTGCGTTTGATGAGCTATCTGGAACCGGGTACACTGCAGGTACTTGCAATATTTGGATACCGGTGATACGGGAGCCAGTTTCTTTTTTTCGGGTTGAACTCTTGACAGTCATTTTTGATTTTTGGCGTAATCCAGTAGTTTCGTAGAAGATGCACTGGCCACCAAAACACCCAGCCACAGCTGTCTCGCCGTCAGGAGAAAAAGCGACAGCCATGACGAAATCGGGTGCGTCCCGATGGTATTCTACTTTGTTTTCGGTAATACTCCAAAGACGAACACGGCAATCGAGAGAACCGGAGACAAAGAATCTGTCGTCGAGAGGATGAAACGCAATGGAAGTGACAAAGTCGTTGTGAACAAAGGTTTTGATTGACTGGGTAAATTTTGGGTGCCATAGCTTGACGGTCTTGTCCATTGACGAAGACAGTAAAAAGTTGTTTTTAGACCAACAAAGGTCGAGAACATCTTGGGTATGGCCAAAATACTCTAAAACTGGATACGGAACAAAAACTGGAGCCGAGACTTGCTGTTTTTTTGAGTTCCTGCTATCTTTTCTGGAAAGACTTCTTTTTGGGCTGCGTGTTACTGAGGACTGCGAGGAGGCTGATAGGTATGTAGTTAGCGAGTTTGCACGAAGCGAAGATTGGCGAGTGAGCTCGTTGTCGTCGTCGAGTACGTCATTCGAGTCAAAGAGCTGGTGCTCGGCTGGGCTGGTCAAAACTTTCCAAATTCTAATTATACAGTCAGCACCAGCAGTAGCAAGGAATTGACCATCGGGAGAAAACTTTGCACACCAAATGGCCTTTTTGTGGTCGGCAGAGTCAGTAGAGTCGGACCGGATCGTTGGCTTAGAGTCGGTAGAAGAAGAGCGTCTATGAGAAAACCTAGAAGGTTTATCGGTGAAACCAGATAGTTCTTGAGCCAAAAACATGCGCGTAAACTCGCGGTTTCGTTTTTTATGAGCATGGACCCAAATGTATTTAGGGGTAGAAGCGATGTTTGTGGGGCATGTAAAGACACCAGCGTTGGCACCTTCGTCCCTAGATTTAAATGTTTCATTGTCTTCGATATCGTCGTCAGTATGAGAAGAACTATGACGGCGGAACCGGGAAAAAAAGCCACGGGACGAGGAACGAGACATGTTGTAGTTTGTTTTGGGTAAAAAGAAGAGGTTTAAGATTGAAGGAAATGGGATTTCTTACAGATAATTATATACAAAAAAAACGACTACTGGAGCAAGATGTCTCAGAACTGAAGAACCAAACAACTCAAACAAGAAAAATAAATAAAACGAATAAAATAATAAATCAGTTTCGTGTTTTATCTGACGACAGAAAAAAGAATTGAAATGCCGTTTTTCAGTTTAAAGCAATGGAAAAAGTTTGTCTTATTGGATCAAAACAAATAATAATAAAAAAAAGCAATTGAGATTCTGGTAATCTACGTCCTCACAATCGATTTATTATTTACAGTTTTTGAGCAGCTTGCAAACAGAAAAAAAAAGCTTTGGATTCAAAATTTGCACAAATAAACAAAAAATGGAAATGAAAAAGAATGAAAAATTTACGATTTTTCAAGAATTCAATGTGAATTTGGAATTGAAAATTGAAAGGAAACGTAAAAAAAAAAAAAAAGAAACAGATTTCATTAGCGTACACGGCTAAAACTAAAAATGTCATGTTATAATCACGTGATATTACAGTTTATATTGTAATAAACTATTACACTGAAATGTGTTACAGTCAATTAATTATGTGATACAATGTATCAATAGAACGTGACTGAATATTTTGTAATAAATGACATCACCTGACTACAACCTAGTAAACGATTAGTTTTGGAAAAGGTTTTTTATAAGCAATGTGTTGATTTCAAGTATCATTTGTAAAACAAGAGCGAATACATATATTTTGCTCATTGCTAGCCAATTACTCTATTCCAATTTATATTTCAGCCAATTCCAGTTCATCGATTCAGTAACAACGACTGAGCCAACGATATAGATTAGGGAACCTGGCTATACTCTACTCAAATCACTTAAAGCTGTGGTGGAATTTTTTTCTTACAAGAAGAATATTGTAGCTGGAAAAGGATCCAGAATATTGAAAAGCACCGGTCATACCGCTTGTACAAGGAAATGTTTTTGCAGAGTTATCAAAGAAATTGAGTTTTTATTGGACGTTAAAGTTTCAATACTAACAATCTAACCCAGCTGTAAAAGATATTCCTGTTTGCATGAGATTCAATATCAAATGTAGGTTCTATGATGGAGATCACTTTTACTACGAGATATCCACTCAATCGCTCGTTATAATCTTGTTCTGTTCTTTACTTTTGTGCTGAATCTAATGACATTCCTGGAACTAATACCAAGATTGACTACGTCCCTCGTAGCTTCTGCGACATAACTAGTACTACTGCTTTCATCACTAGATTCAGGGACAAAAATTGAAACGACACGTAGCTGCATGTCGTATAATTAGGCAAGACCGTATCGTGTATGATATTTGACTGATAAAGCCACACAGGTCGTGCTAACATTGTAATCAAACGAATGACAAGTTAGGAAATTCAAGTTGTTGTATCTGACAATCTTATATTTTCCCAGCACATTGCAACATATTTGAGAATTAGGCTATGAAGGTTGGTTTTGCTGTTGAAAGTGAGACTAGCATCGATTAAGACGATGAAAATCAATTCTCAGTTTTTTATCCATATTTTGACTAGTTTTCTTAATTACATACCCTTACCCTTAAGATTATCATTTGTTTCTTTAAATATTTAAGCACTTTCCAACTCCAAATAACAACACCGCCATTCCGACTTTTTCTTTATTTCAATTCTCTTGAACCCGACAAACCAATTATTTTTTTCTTTCCCAAATCATGGCTACTCAATTCGCATCCAAAGTAATTGCCGACGCCCCGCCTGGTGAGGTACGATGCTTTTTTTTGTTTTATCTCGTTCCATAGAATACATTTTTTTGTCAATTGAAAACAAGCCCCCTTTTACAGCCAAATCGTGGTCTAACCCAGTATTCCTTAGCTACCAAGCGTGGTTGACGATCTCAAACTTCTTGCCGAAGAAACTCCTGCTCTTGTTTGTGATCTCGATAAGAGCATTGCAAAGTACAACATTGACCAATTCACTATTGTCACAGTCGATGGAAAAAAGGTATTTATCAATTTCGTTGGTTTTCTTTTATTAAATGCTAATATATACATTTAGACAATTATTTCACCTTTTAATCAAGCTCAAGACTTGTTTTTCGACCCAATTCTTGGAAAACAATTTGAGTACGATCATATTTCTAAAAAGACTGTCAAGGTATCGCCATACTCCGATTCCAGCAATTATGACTTGTAAGTTTGTATTGATATGTGTATATATGACTTGACCACTAACCTTTTTCAGCGAATCCCTTCACTCATGTCTTGGAAAATACACCAACCAACATTTCCCAAGCACCTCCTGCTACGGCGTCTTTCCGCAACCCGACTCGACCGTCGCCATCGTCATTGTCGACAGCAAGTACTCTCCTCGCAACTTTTGGAACGGCCGCTGGCGTTCTTGGTACTTGCTTGATCCGGCCAGCGGCCGCATCTCGGGCTCCATCGAGGTCGATGTTCACTACTTTGAAGACGGAAACGTCCGTTTAAAGACCCGCAAAGAGGTTGGAATCGTCTTGCCCTCGTCGTCCTCGTCCGGCAGCGAAAAGGAAGCCGTCGAAGTCATTTCCAAGATTGCAGCTGCAGAGTCGCAGTACCAAGAAGATATCAACAGATCTTTTGTCAACCTCAATGAGGGCTCCTTCAAAGCGCTCCGAAGACAGCTCCCCGTCACTCGAGCCAAAATGAACTGGGGCAATGCAATGGGAAATTACAGATTGGGCAAGGACATTGGTGGTGTTTAAATCGCCTTTATTTTTTGCACATGCTTCAAATTGTGTATATAAATGCTAATCAAGTATAAATAGTGTATTCAAATGCTTAAAATAGGATAGTAAATATATAAAAAAAAAAAATCACTTTTCTATTGCTTCCGACCCAGTTTGGTCCAGCTCCGGATCCAAGTCCATGCGATTTGGTCGCACATGTAACTGGCGACGACCACTCGCCAACTCTTCCTTGCTGGCCGAAAACGCGAAAAATGCAGGATCAACGCTTGTATCCATGTTGAGTTTAGACGAGTGTCCGTGCGCATTTCCCGACTGCGGTCCATGCGAATTGCCAGCCTGAAACACTACCTTGACTTTGTCTGCCTCGGTCGACCCGGCACCCATTAACGAGCTGGCCAAATCGCTTGTCGAGGCGTCAGGAGCCATCGACCGTAGAACCTGTGGCCCAGGATCGTATGTTGTGCGATGCTGTGCAGTGGCCGCCGCAACGGCCGCAGCCACTGCTGCTGCCGTTGCCCGTTCCTGTTGAATTGCCTGGACATGCTTTTCTTTGGCAGAAACTTGGTTATAGTACCGCCCGAGGCCGTCAATCGACTTTTTCAAGCGCTTACGCTCGTCCTCCATTTCCTCAACAATGTCGTCAAACGTCCGCTTGCCGTTAGATGCACGGATGCTTTCCTCAATCTTGTTGATAATCACCTTGCGACGGCCCAAAAAAACGCGCTCGGCGTCATTCTTGGTCCGCCACTTGCTGCCGTACTGCGCTTCCAGTTGCCGGACACTCGGGCCGCCATCAAGACCTTCATACCATTCCCGGACCATTTCCTGTAATGTCGAAATGTCGCGGCTCATTCGGTACTGCGGGATTTCGGTCCCATCGTTTGTGTAAACCGGCTTCAAATTGGTAGACACGCCCATCAGCCCGCTCGTCCGGTTGCCGCTATTGTTTCTCACATGGCGACCCGCGCGCGAAACATTTATTACCTGGACGCAGTCCTCGGCATTGGGACTCAACTGGATGCTCTCAGACGACTGCGAACCCTCTTCTGCAGTTGCGCTCACGATCGGGATATACGACTGATACTGCAACGCTGTAGGTTGCCGAATGGAATCCCGAGAAGAAGATGATGATGACGAAGGTACATCTGCAGGAGCACGAGTCACCGCGTCCTGACCGTCATTTGGCAAAAAATAATTGCCAGGCGACGATCCAGAAGCCATCTCGGGCAGTCCGAGCATAATGTCCTCCTCATTATTTCTTGCCTTTTGTGGCGTGACAGAGCTTGTAGCCGTACTTCCGACTTTAAACTCACAGCTATTGGGTTTCAGCGAGGTGTTGACAAACCGATAGTTGTCGGAATCGGAAGATGCATGCATAGCCCGGGAAATAGCTGGCTTTGCTCCGGGAGCTTCGTTCAAAGATATTTGGCGGGATGGGGGGTATGAAGCAGTGAGGCCATTGTTTCCTGTGTTTGTTGTAGTAGCAGCAGCAGTGGATGGAAAGACTTGGTCCTGGGACCTTGAGATGGCAAAAAAGGTGTTTCCTGTTTGGTTATTGGGTAAAGGGTATCTGGGGTTTCCAAGTTGGGGATTCTTTTGCGGTTGTTGAAATAGTGCAGGTTGTAATGCCGAAGAACTATCAGAGGTGCCGGTAAGCAAAGGCAGGGTAGTAGCATTGAGCCCAGGCGAATAAAAAGAGGTAGTATTCTTTGTAGATCTACTATTATTAGGATGGTCATTATTATTATTATTATTACTATTATTATCATTATTACTATTGTTACTATTAGTGACACCATCCCCGGAGGTAATACCGTGACTGTTTTCATTTACAGAGTGCTGGACGTTGTTTTCAACAAAAAGAGATAAATCCGACGAGACCAAATCGGCGGACTGGACAGCCGAGGTATAAAGATCAAACATGTTGATTTCGCCATAGTTGCTTGCCAAAACGCGGTCCTGGAGGGTCTTGTTTGCGGCCCTGATGAAGGAGGACAGTGAATTGAATCTCGAAAGAAACGGTTCGCCAAAAGTGCTGTTGGACATGGCTTTTGAGAGCTGTGCAGCAACAATGTCTAAAGAGTTTTCGGCGTCTTGGAAAGATTTGGCTAGTCGTTGTGCGACATCGTGGGGTATTCCGTCGCGAGATAAAGGTTTAGGGTGTGAAGGGGAATTGCGCAAAACAACGTAATCTGTATTTTCTTGTGGTAATGTATTATAAATGTCTTGTTGTTGTTGCTGTTGTTGGCCAACTAAAGAAGATAAGGATGTATTTTCAGAGGAGACTGTCGATATAGAGGTATCTTGTAACTTTTCGGCGAAAGTCGGGTGAGAAGAGTTTATGATTTCGTTTTGCTTGTGTTGAGAATTGGTGGGAAGAGGTTGATGAGATAGATGGTGGTTAGCATGAAGCATTGCAGCTATAGCTTCGGCAGCATCGTCTCCTTCAAAAGAATCTGCTTTTGAGGGATTGGTTGAAGAATTAGAATGAGCCGAATCTAAATTTGAAGAGGAGGAGGGATGGTTAGTTTCGGGCATATTGGTATTTGTAGGGTACATATTTTGTTGATGAATAGGTCCAAATTCAGCTGAAGTGCGATTGAGTGGAATTGGATGAGAAAACGACGGAATGGAGGACGAAGAAGTCGAATTTTCATTTGGTTGTGAGGAACAAGGCAACTGCTGAACTTTTGATACAGACGAAGAACCAATGTTCATTTGACTATGCAAGTAATAAAAAAGGTCCCCCCGGGATGTTTTTATGAAATTCCTGAAAAACGAATTGAAAAAAAAAAAAAAAAAAAAAAAAAACCGGGGGGTGTTGAATTCGAGAAATTTAAATCAATTTCAAAACTGAAAAACGAATTAAATAAAATAAAAAAAATGAAGACGAAATTTCATTTCAAAAAAAAAAAAAAAAATTAAACTCATTGGCTTTAGCCAATCAAATATGTGCACGGCTGACTGGACGAAATGCAAATCTCGTAATTGGTGAAACTGAAAACTTGCGCATTGATAAACTCAACAGTTGGACGCTGTCACCAAAGCTTCCAGGTTCGTAAGGTTGTCATTTCGGTAGTCGTTCTAGTAATCAATAATAGTACATGTTTCTCGAACCGTCTCACAAATTCTCGCTTTTCATTGATCCAAACCTATGTATACGCTTAGTCATCATATTAATGTCTGGTTTTTATTGGTCATTAACAGGGTGACGTTTATTTATTATTATTATTATTATTATTAAAAACAAGAATAAATCATTAAAATTATAAATAACATGAAACTTTTGTAGTGTATCATCGGTACAGTTTTTCAAAGTCTGCCTGGCCTCTCCATTTGGATCCCCAGCGCATAATGGACAAAATACAGACAGACGATAACAGAGCTATTATTGCTAGCAATGTATACATCCATCCATACCCAAGGCCTCGGTTCATTGGCTCACTAATGAATGTTGCCAGACCAGCTGTTGAGAACCGAACAAAGTTGTTCAACGCAACTCCAGAAGACCCTTTGCCTGGCAAAGCGTCTACTAAATATGTTGCTGATGTGCTCATTACCACAATCGAAGAAAGGCCAAAAAATAAGTTGGCCACTAACGGAATTGTCCAGTGAAGTTTATACTGCGCTGTCCAACCAAAAAATACCAAGGAAAGAGGATACACCACCATTGCAACGAGATAATGTTCTGCAAATCGCGACTCGGGATTGAAATACCCTAATCGAGTCTTTTCTCGGCGAATGACCTTGTCGCTGTACCTGCCTGTGAGAATCGATGAAATAAAATATCCCATTGAATTCGGAATATATGTTAAGCCAACCAGGATTGATCCAAAGTTGTACGGTGCCTGGCTGTATAGAGACTCCAAGCTCACATTCATAAAGTACAACGTCATGAAACAAAAGGCACCGTAAGAAATTGTCAACAAGACAGGCGGATACTGGAAAAATTTAAACGATTTGAGTGGTCGGAAAAACAGCCAAAAGAACTTTTCTTTGAAACTCAGGGATTTGAAATCAATTTGTGCGGATGCGTTAATTAGTCGGCGTTCTTTTTCTGAGGCAGTCGTTTTTGTTTTGGAGATAACAGGCAAGCAGTTGAGTTGTGCTTCTAAATCCTGGACCCTTTCTTTATCTGTCTTGAGTGTGGTGGATACCTTGGTGTCGTCTTCGTCGTCCTGGTGCGTGAGTGCTGAGTACACTGGCACAAATGTGTCGGCTACATCTGTATTATCGATATCATTATCAAGCATGCTCATTCGCGAAATTGCCGAAGCCTGAGTTTGCGTCACATCCAAACCAACTTGCTTGTTTGCCTTTTCGTCTAAAGCATTGAGATCTTCTTGAGGAGCACTACTCTTGTTGCCGGTCTCATGGAACTGTCTCTTTAACAAGGTCTCTGGCAATAATAAGATAACAGCCAACACAATGCCGCCAGCCATAATAACCAGGAACCATTGCGTGCCGCGCCAGCCCCATCGCGAGTTGACCAAACCGCCGACAATGGGTCCGAGTAGGGGACCAAGCAGCGGGCCCAGATAGAAATACCCAATTGCCCTGCCTCGCTGTGCTGTGACGTAAATGTCTGAAATTGTTCCGGCGCCAACTGCTTGTACTGAAGCAGCGAATCCGCCAGCAAAGAACCGGCATATCATCAGCGTGCTAATATTTTTGGCGCACGCTGAACCGATCAGCAGACAGGCGTACCCTGAGAAGGAAATGAGATAGATTGAGCGACGACCAAACTGCTCAGAAAAGCTTGACCACCATAATGGAAATACTGCGAGCGCAAAGACATAAATACCATACGAAATGTTGATGACGTCTTTTGTTGAATGAAATTCCGCGACGACCGTGTCGATGGCTGGCAGAAAGATGGCGCCGCCCATTGGCGCAATGATACTTGCAAAGGCCACGAGAATCAAAATAGTGGCCTTGGTGATGGGGCTATGGTCGTACGGATTTGTGCGCTCGGGGATGAGACAGAGCTGTGCCAGCAGGCCGCGTCGCTCCTTTCTTGGAACTATTTCAGAAGGGTCTGGTGTCGCGTCCTTTTCATAAACGGTGTTGCTAAAGTCTGAGTATTCGGAATTTGTATGACTAGAAAATGTATGAAGAGGAATGGGTTCGTCGTGCGTCGTTCCAGAAGACGCGGTGCTATGGCTCGACGTTGGGTGGATTTCGAAATTGTTGAGTGAACTTTTTTTGCTCATCTTGTTCATATTTAATTGAATGCTGATGTAGAAAGAGATATATTATATAAAGGCTTTATCGGATAAGTTATAATCGAGGACTTGACAAGTCTATTTATACTTGGAGAGATTGTTGAATCTTTAAAACGTATGGATCGACTGTTCCGAAGAGTCCAACTCATGTCTACTTTCCGAGTTGGCTTTCTTTCTTTCTTTTAAACTTTTTTGAATTCTTCTTTTAAATTTTTTTTCAAATCATTCATCATACATTCATATCTATTATATTTTGTTTTATTTCTTTGATCCCGTTTCAAAAATGAATTACAGATTTCATCTCGTTTACAATTATCATATTTAAAGCCTGCACAGCCGTACGCCGGTACTGACTCACGACAATGCACCAAACATCCAATGGAACACCAATGTCATTTCTATATTTTTTCCGAAACTGACAGAAAATAGTCTGCAAAGTTGCTAGACTGATTTTTTTGCCGAGACAAGAGTTGGCTGGAACCATATTTCCGACGGATTATAATTAAGGTACACACCAAGCCGGTTTTACATGGATGGGTCTTTTTGTCAGTCTGTATTTCCTACAACTGTTTTCCGGTTAAAAAAAACCCACTTGAGTCATCTCTATTACGAAAACTTATGCATAAGCGTTTAGAAGCAGCTGTCAGCAGAGAATAGTCGGGATTTGAAAACAATGATTCATTTCTTGCTGAGACGCACCATAATTATGGAAAAAAAAAAAGCTACATTGTGTTTGAAAGTGATCCGGAGCTATTGTACTTGGCTCGAAAAAAATGTTTAATTTTATTTTGGTTTGAAAAAAAAAAAATTATTTACAGTCTACAGTTTCCGTTTTTATGACTTGTTAAAAATAAACAGTAAATCACTTAAACCTTGAGTATCGAGACTTTCTGTTATTGTAAATCTCCAGTTAAAAAAAAAAAAAACTGATGAGTAGTCACGAAAAACATTAGTGTGTAGAAATACATGATGGATCAACGTCGACCGGTGAGTCTTTTTTCTGTAAAAGCTCCACATTATAAGCATCAACCACGCAACGCCAGTGTCTGCAATAACAAGTTCCAGATGAAAATATTTTTTTTTGTAAAAAAGGTCCAAATGATAACTTGTCCTCGGTTTTCCAGTACCCAACAATTAGCTGGGCTTTAACAATCAAAACGCAGTAAAGGCGCCACAGACAGCCACTACAAGCGCCAGGATATCGCGCCGGGTGAGCGCCGAAAGGAGCTGGAGGTACTTGTCCTTGACAACAATCTGGTTTGCGTGGTCCATTTCTGTTGTTACGGTCTGGGGGTTGTCGAGGTCCAGTGATATGGCAGTTAGCGCGGTGGCGTCGATGCCGGCCAGCGACGATTCGACAATGCGGGGAGACGGAGGTCCAGGCGGGATGGCTGCTTGGACGGGAGAGGAAGAGGAGGAGGTTGAGATGCAAGAAGAGGCTGTAGAGGCAGGCGGCACCTGAGGTATTTGGGGACCGATGCTCAACAATTCTGAATGTAAATAAGATGGCAATGGGGTATTGATGGGATTGGTAATAAGGTTGGTGATCGAGTTATTAATATCAATATGGCTTTCAAAATCATCTGAACCAGTAACTAAAGCAGCATCTCGAGGCTGAGAGTTTGGAGTCATAAACAAATTAAAGGGAAAATGACAAAGATAGTCCCATGGCAAAGAGATATCAGGAAGCTGGACTCCTACAAAGTCAGCTTGGGTTTTGTGAGCTGGTGTAGCAGTATTTGCTTCAGACAAGCCATCAACGCTCGGCCGGAGTTTCCAAAAGAGTTCAGAGAACTGCAAAATGTTTCCGATGGCTTCGGTAGGAAAGCGGGCATACATTTCTTCTGAGCAGGCGCGAACGATATCCTGTTCAGCCTGGGTCGAGCTGACGACGCTCGAGAAAAAGAGACATGCGGGGAGAAGCATGGACATGCACTCAAGAGCTTGGTAGAGGCAGCCAGAGGTCGGGTTTTGGGAAATGTCAGCAACTGAGAGCGGCAAAGAGCCGTTACTTGGGCGTGGGTCAAGCTCGTTGAGACATTCAAAGATTTCTTTTTTGATATCGTGGACTTTGTAAGCGTCGCGATAGAGGCGTAATTGTTTAGGAGTATAGTTGTGATGTGAATTGACGCTGAGTGCAAGGGTGAGTGTCATGTCTTCTTGAGAGTCCAGTCGGAGAATAAAGATGACTTTAGTGAGACAGGAGATGTATCTGGCAAGGGTATGAAAATACCGGACTTTCGGGAGGGATCCGTTGACGAAGGAAAAGATGAACATGTCGAGCCTTGAACGGAGATCGAGGTATTTGTCTACATCGCTTGCACTGTAGTTTGATTTGTTGCAAGTGTAGAAATGGCGGGTATCTCGTACGTGAGAAAAGGGCTTGTTGTTTTTCAGACACTCTTTGTACTTGACGGATGCCGAAAGGGTATAAATTTCAGAAAAGAATGTCAAGATGTAGCGAGAGAAGGCTACGTATGGGGAAATGGTGTCAATCCCAGCAGCTGGAATAGAAGGAATGTATCGCCAGTGACGTTCAAAGACGCCAGCGAGACGAGGCGCATCGCCTGTGGAGAGGGACCAAAAGATGTCGTGGCCGCCGAGGACGTCAGAGAGAGCCCAAAAAATGGCAAACTGGCTAGATGATTGGGAGGAGTTTTCGCCAAAGGTGGAAAAGACTGATTCTTCGCCGCCGTGGAGTTTGAGAACGTTGTGAAAGCTAGTGACGGCCATATCAAGCATATTTCCCCAGGCCTTTATATCACGTTTGAGATGCTGGATGTCGCCAAGCAGGATTGCACATGCCATTGCGGATTCGGAAAATAATCCGTTTCCTATGAGTTGGTTGAGGCCAGAGATTGCGCAGTTGTAAAAGATTGGTTCAAGGCTGTTGTAGAGTTGGGATTGGAAGTTGTTGAAGATTTGAGTGTGTGGGTCTGAGTTTGTAGGACTGAGGAGATAGCTGTTTGCGATTTGATAAGCGGAAATGGCGCAAATGGCGGAAGATAGTGGAGGACAAGATTTAGCAGTATTGGAGAGGTAGGCGAGGAGGTCATTGTTTGGGATTGTAAAGGAGAACCAAAACTGGTAGGAAGACTGGAAGTGAGAAAGGAGGGATTGGATGACAGACTGGTCGGCTGAGAGTGTTTCTAAAGATGCGCCTAGGGGCAGTGATGGAAGAGGAGATGTTGGAGATACCGAAAAGAAGAAGCTTGATGGGTATTTGTTGAAAGGGTGGAGAGGGTTATGAGAAGATGCAGCTTCAGATGCAGCTTCTAAAAGGGATTTACGAGGGTTGGAAGGGGAAGTTTTCAATGGAAGAAGGCAGTTTTCTTTGAGATCGAGGATGATTTTGTAGACTAGTTTTTGAGCAATGATTATTTTGCTTGATGGGTCGATGGTGGTTGGGGAAGTTGGATCAATAGTGGTTTGGTGTGTCGGAGGTATTGGAGATGTCAGGTTAATGGACGAGTTTGACGGTGGGATATTTGTCAATGGTATATTGATGGAGGTTGATGGGATATTTGTTAAATTGATGGAGGTTGATGGTATATTTGGGATATTGACAACATCAGAATCACTCGCATCCTCCAAACGATCCTTAAACAAGACACTCGACACCTGCGAAGAGTCCAATGACTCTAAAGATAAGATAGGAGAGGTTGGATAAAATGTATTTTTTTCACCATCAAAGACTAGAAAGCTAAATGCATTTTTTGGCGGAGAATCAGTTGGAGAAGCAGGAAATGAAGAAAACCGCGATCCTGGAGTAGAACTGGCAGAATTGAAGACAATGTTTTGAAAAAGGTTTGGATCGATTTGTTTATCATTCTGATCTAAAGAAGAACGTTTATTGATATTTCGACCAATGACACTTTTTCCATTTGCGATTTGAGATTGGTTAAAGTATCCATCATCTTGCCATTTGAGTCTGATTGCATAACCTTCGCAATTTAAACTGAGTCGAAGACAGTTTTTGCAGTGAGGTTTTGCTTCGTCACACTTATAACCTCGACGTCGACAAGTCCAGCAACCAGTTCTTAGACGAGATATTGTTTTCTTTCGATTAGATGGTTTTGATTTTGACATGGGTTGTGATTTTGACATGGGTTGAGATTAATTTCGATGATTCGATTGGATCAAAATCATGAAATAAAATGAATAAATAAATAAAAACGACACTGGAATTAAAAAGCATTAAATATTGAAATGATTCACGAGTCACGCTTCGGGATTTGATTTTTTTTTATTGTTTTATCATCGAAATGATAACAATCAAAAATACTTGGGACTTTGGTCTTGAACCTTTTTTTTTTTTTTTTTTATTATTATTCCATTTTTTTGGTCCAAAGTCCAGTTCGAGACCATTTCATTTCGACACAAAAAATACTTTTGATTATAATTAAATAAAAAAACGAGACATTATGCAATGATTGCTGACGTTTTGTCGGCCTTTGATTTGACTTTATTCAATGATTCTTTTTCTTCACTTTCGGTCTATGTGTTTTTTTCTTCTTCGTCGATCCTTTTTTTTTTTTTGCCACTCATAGTTTGAATCGCTTGTCTTTATGACTGTTGCAAAACTTTATATTCATTTGGTTTCTCTTAATCTTGCTGTTTACAAAAAGGACACAATTGTCCCAGTGCCTTTTCTTGATTTCGTCTATGATTAATTCCGCCAATCACAATCAAGACTCATGTCCGACAATCTCTGTTATATGATCGAGTACTTTATTTTATTTTTTAATTTTATTAATTTTCAATATTGCTTACGGAATCAAATGAAATTAGTATTTGTAACTGATTCTTGGTTTTTTTTAGATACATTCAAGTACCTGGAAACTGTACTCGTCGTTGTACACTGTTACCCCTCCCATTTCTTGTAGACCGCCTTTGATGCCTGACAACTACTTTTTTTTTTTTTTTTTTATTCACACTCAAACCCCCGATTTTTTTAATCTAATCATTCTTTAATTTCATCTGATTATTTTAGTTATTTATTTGATTATTATTATTACTTCAACTGATCCGTAGACACGCCGGCTAAATCCATACATTATTATAACCAATCATCCAAGTCCCACAACCCTGGTTGTCCGTCTTCATTTCTGTCAATCTCGTCAAGCAAATGTAAGGAGAGACGGTGCTCAGAAAAGGATCGGCTCGCGAGAAAAAGGGGCAACCACTTTGGATTCAGAGTAAAAACAAGTCAACTCGATCGTGATCTGATAGATTGTTGTTGTTATTGACAATGGTGCTTTGATCTAGGATCATGTCTAATATACCTCAGAAATACTGTTACCATCATTAATATTACCAATATCTACATTACCATTACCATTCAAATTAAATTAAATAAATACTCATCCTACCAAACTTCACCGAAACGGACCTGTGCGCTCGTGAATTGAATCATACTCTTCATCAGAGCTCTCCATAAATTGCTCAAAATGCTGCGAATCAACCAACATCCGGAACTCATTATCAAACTCCCCCTCGGTCCCAAAATCAAGATCCAAACTCGCGTTCTGCGGACTCGATCGATTTCCCGGCTCCTGCTTGATCGTATCTATCCGATACTGCGTCGCATTCTCGTACGGTGTATTATAGTTTGATGTGTCGGACAACGACGTAAACGAATTCGTTTCCGGCGACTCGTAATGTGAATAAAGAAGTTGGCTGCTGGGCTTGCTCTTCTTGCCGAATCCTGTCTGGTAATTGTTGGGCATCGGCCGCGAGGTCACTCCAGGTATATATGCAATCGGAATAATGTGGCTCGAGTTGTTGGACACTGAAAAGTCTGAGCACTCAGACATCTCTCGAGTGTGTCGCACTGAGCTGTTCCGGTTCGAAAAGCTTGGAATCACTTGTCGCACCGGCGTTGTAGGGCTTTGGTTGTATGTGCTCGTCCGGACAATGGGATAGTTGTACAGGTCCGACGACTGGCTGGTTCGGGCACTGCTGATAAACTTGTTTTTAAAGTTTTCGCGTGTGGTTTGAAGATGTGTGTGAAATTTGTGATCATTGTTGGTATTACCATTACTGCTGCTGCTATTTGTAATCTTGTTGATGTTTTTTACTGAACTACTCTTGTTGATAGCTACTGTAGGCTCTTTATACGTCGACGACAAGATTCTCGGCTGGGAAATGGCTCGAACTCCATTATTGTTTAACTTTTTCCGCGTCTTTTCGCGGTTCTTTTGCAGTGTGGATTTGTCAGAATAGTTTGATTTATGCATGATTGAAAAGCTGTTTCCTTCTATTTCTTTCGACAGCGAACTTTCGGTTTCGATTGAATGGGGCGAGATTGGGTACGGGTGTTTTTCGTCATCACCGTCAATGGAGTGGATTTCTAGTCTATTGTGGCCCCTTCGTCTACGAATGCACCAAAGTAAGGAGAGTGAGATAATAAGCACAACCAAGACACCGCCCACGGTTCCACCAATTACTGGGCCTATCATGTGCGTATTGCCAGTAGAAGAAGGGGTTGATGTAGACGTAGATGATACTGAAGCTGAAGTTGTCGTGGAAGGGGACGTAAAGACTTGGTTGTTGATTGGAATACATTGAACAGACGGACATTCGTTACAAGATTGAAGGGAGAGGTTACAGACCTGACCTGTTGGACATGCAGGGCACGAAGGAGGAGTTGTTGGACATATTAAACAACCTTTTGAATTAGTCGGATATGCTTGAGATGAAGAAGGAACTAATGACGACTCGGGTTCACGTTTGACAATAAAAGGAAATGGCGACATTAAGAAAACTGGCAATTTCGATTGAAAAAAAAAATAAATAAATAAAAAAACAAAAAACAAAAAACAAAAAAAACAAATTGAAGAAATAAAGAAGGAAAGAAAAAAAAAGATAAAAAGAAATGAAAATTTTTAATTAAAAAAAAAATCTGAAATATATATCATATATGGGCTGTATCGCTTGATCAAACCGTTTTTTGCAGTTGAAATCCCCACACGCCCAAGGAATTAGGAGTACTTGTAAACGAAAGTCACCAAAGAAAATCCTGCTTCTTGTTTTTGTAACTAGATGCATTGTTCTTTTACAAAAACAACGCCAACAACACCAAAGCTTTGAAACATAAAGGCATTGTTGCAATCAAACAACCGTCATTGCTTGTCGCTTGGATTGGATCAGGCACTGACTCTGGTGTCGACTGCTGACTGTCATTATGATTCACACTCGGTATTGGTGCATATACTGTATTGGTCACTGTTGTCGAAATTGATCCAAGTCCTAATTCTGTAGTCGTTGACATGGCTAATGTCGCTGTTTTGGATATAGTCACTGTTGACGGTTGCATATCTTGGTTCTCTTGACTAGTCAAAAATAGCTCATGGCCGGTTACAATTTTGACATGTCCGCCCTTGTCTTCTTTGTTTGCATCCAAATCTACGCCAGAAACTGGCGCAACAGAAGCTACAGTTATAATATGATGTGACGTAACCTTGTTGATATCCGCTTGGTCAGTATGTTGTTCCCGTCTAAGGATTTGGATCAGCGTGGATTTGGAAGCTGAGCTTGGAACTGGAACAATTTGGATTCCCGGCATAGTTTCAATTACTTGTTTCTGTTGGGATTGAAATTTTTGGTATTCATAATCATTCTGACCATTTGACAATTCCTTGTTCTGATCAGCACAAAGACATTCAGAAACTATGGTTCCTTCATCACAGCATTGTTCCATATCTTTTGCACTATTAAAAATACATTTTCCATTTATCGAATTTGATGTATTCAATGTCTCTCTTGTGGCTTTGTTATTGGCGAGTCCAACAACAACAAGAACCTGAATCAATTGTAGAATTATAAACGTTTTCATTTGATCAATGACTTTTACAAGACTTTTTGTTTCCAAGTTCCTTTTATACTCTTGATTTGAAACAAATTGGCAATCTCGAAGCTTGTTTAATTTTATTTAATTTTATTTAATTTAATTTTAATCAAAGCTTTGGGCATGTTTTTCCTGGTTAAGATTGCAGTTTATTATTGATCCAATTTCTTTTTTAAATAACCATTGGATCCATAAAGATTCAACCTTTTTTCCCACCTAGTTTCATTATATTCAGGTTATAAACCTTTGCAATTTCATATATTATAACCATTCTGCCTGACGTGAAAATAATAATCAAGTCTAGTGTGCTGTTACCCACATTCAAGTCATAACAGTTTCCTAAACTGTCGTATTTCTTTCCTACAATTGACACCTGTTTTCCAATCCAGCTTGAAAAACTGGCCTGAAAAAACCAAGCCTTGAACACGGTTATATCTGACTGGCATCGGCCGCATGACATCTTCACCAAAGTGACGTTTTGGGTGGTTCACTATTAAAAAAATCAGGTCAGGCTTACTTGAAATTTCCAAAAGAATGGAGATCTTGGAATTCCCTGAATCTCTATTCTAAGCTTTTTATAGCCTCATCAGTCTAAATAATATTTGAGTAATGGGTCTATTCACGTTTAAACGTCATTTTCATGCTTATTCCGAATCGTTGGTTGTCACCAAATCGTATTTGTAATTAACAATGTCCATTTATATCTTCAATCCATACAAATCTTCAAATCCCGATTTTTTATACTATAAATGCATAATAATTATCAATCAGGTACTGTATAGAACCCTGTCGAAAATCATCAATACGTACTCCCAAGTTACGAAATCCAATATTCAGCGTCTGCTTCTTATCATTGTCGTACTTTGGCCACGCTGTCAGGTCCGAGCCCGGATTCGGATCCATGTGCGCGGCAAACGCAATCCAGTACTTGCGGTACGCATTATAAGGGCCGAGGTTTATCAACCACTGCCAAACCAAGTCGTTGGCATGGAACGTGCCAAAGATTGGAACAATATTGTGTAGCGCATTACTAAAATAGTTCCATCGCGGGACATTGTCCGACTGGTGGAGCAGGCTCCTGCGCGGAGCATTGAACAAGTGATCGGTTGTAAATGCTGCAAGCCGTTTAAAGTTGGGCGAAATGTTGTTGTTCTCGCCTGTCCCAAATGGCGCGCCTTGGAACGGGTCGCTTGGGTATAACGTCATTAGCTGGTCAATCTGCCCCGAGCCAGCGGCTTTAAACATCTCTTTAAACATGTCGCGCATGTCGTTGTCGTCTTGCGGGCCCCCTTGCAACGGCGAAAAAATGGTTGCTTCGTCTTCTTGCGTCCCGATAATGAACGGAACTTTGGCAAACCGGCCTTGGCGTAACAGGACCTGCTGGTGGTCCGGAAAAAAGTCATAGTCGGTGTGCGGCGACCACGAATAGAACGAGTTCCCCAGACCGAGTCGGTTCTGGGCCGCCTGCAGCTCTGCCACCGTCTTGCTTCGTAAACAATCGACAGCTGCCCGTGTGTCCTTGTCGCCGCACCCGGCCGCGCTCATAAACGACTTGGTCGTCGTGCTGGGACGCTGCCCGTCAACATTGCCCATCGGCAGCACGGACCCGCTCTGCATGATTGCTGCCCGGAACAGCGACCGGCCTTTATACAGGTTGTCGCCGCCGTACGCCGCCATTTGCGAAAACGTGCTCATGGCGCCGGCGCTCTCCCCAAACAGCGTGACCTTGGCAGGGTCGCCGCCAAAGGCTTTGATATGGTCAGCGACCCACTGCAGCGCCAGCCGCTGGTCTTTGAGTCCGCTGTTGGCTAGTCCAAGTTCCTTGGCCGCCTGCCCTCCCAAAAACCCGTACGGCCCGAGCCGGTAATTGTGTGTCACAACAACCACCGGCTGGCCCATTTCAATACTGGTTTGCACAAACCTCGTTCCGTCATACATTCCCCCGTCGCCGCTCGAAAAAGACCCGCCGTATATCCAAAACATAACAGGTAGAGCGTCGCTTGGCCCCGCCGTCGCCGGTTTATACACATTCAAGTACAAACAGTCTTCGCCGGTCTGGATCATCGACATGGCGTTGGACAACTGCGGCACCGCCTCTTTTAAAATAGACGTCAGCGGGCCGGCCGCCTCCAGCACCCGGTTCACGATATTCGCCAGCCCGCCCGCGCCACTCGACACACACGACTTTGAAAAGTTGGTCGCCGCGAGGCCTCCATAACTTCCCGCGAAAGGTTCGGGCGCAGCGAAACGGAGCCGTCCCACTGGCGGCTCCGCAAAGGGAATGCCTTTGAAGGAGTCGACGCGGCTGGTTTCGGAAACTCCAAAGACGGGGTCGTGGCCGTTGAGCATAACCTGTGGCGGCGCTGCGAGCGTCGAGACTGTGAATGTAAATAGGCAAAGGTAGATCTTCATTGAGAAACGGGTGTAAATGGGTCTTGGAAACGAGAAAATTAGCGTATATATAAATCAATTTAATAACACACCTTCAAGTTTGCATGATTTGCTAGATACTAGATCCAGTATACTTTTTACAAACTAGCAGGAACTAGCATGTTTTTGCAAAAAGTTTTAAATTTTTGGCTAGGTTGGTATAGTTGGGTTTCCACGTATAGATTTGTCCAAGGTGGTTTCTCTGAACCAAAAAAGGCACATTCAATTGTTTGTTCATTTCTTGGTCATAAGCATCGTGTCGAAAAGTGGTATTGGAAAGGATATAAATCTTTAAAGTTGAAACAAAACAATAAACTTTATGCCAGACTGGGTCGGCATTGTCTATTAAAAGCATAAACGTTTTAATAGATTCCGGACAGCTCAATTCACAAGTTGAGCCAATTTCTAAAGCTTAAAAACATAATTTATTAACTATATAAATAAATTTGAAACTATGAACTGGTTCATAAATTTCAAAAGGCCGTAAAAACACTTACATACCGCCACGGAGACGAAGGACCAAGTGGAGAGTAGATTCCTTTTGAATGTTGTAGTCAGAAAGAGTGCGGCCATCTTCTAATTGCTTACCAGCAAAGATAAGACGTTGTTGATCAGGGGGAATACCTTCCTTGTCCTGGATTTTAGACTTGACATTATCGATAGTGTCAGAAGACTCGACTTCGAGAGTAATAGTCTTACCAGTCAAAGTCTTGACAAAAATTTGCATACCACCACGAAGACGAAGGACCAAGTGGAGAGTAGATTCCTTTTGAATGTTGTAGTCAGAAAGAGTGCGGCCATCCTCTAATTGCTTACCAGCAAAGATAAGACGTTGTTGATCAGGGGGAATACCTTCCTTGTCCTGGATTTTAGACTTGACATTATCGATAGTGTCAGAAGACTCGACTTCGAGAGTAATAGTCTTACCAGTCAAGGTCTTGACAAAAATTTGCATACCACCACGGAGACGAAGGACCAAGTGGAGAGTAGATTCCTTTTGAATGTTGTAGTCAGAAAGAGTACGACCATCTTCTAATTGCTTACCAGCAAAGATAAGACGTTGTTGGTCGGGTGGGATACCTTCCTTGTCTTGAATCTTGGACTTGACATTGTCAATGGTGTCAGAGGATTCAACTTCGAGAGTAATAGTCTTACCAGTCAAAGTCTTGACAAAAATTTGCATACCACCACGAAGACGAAGGACCAAGTGGAGAGTAGATTCCTTTTGAATGTTGTAGTCAGAAAGAGTGCGGCCATCCTCTAATTGCTTACCAGCAAAGATAAGACGTTGTTGATCAGGGGGAATACCTTCCTTGTCCTGGATTTTAGACTTGACATTGTCGATAGTATCGGAAGACTCGACTTCGAGAGTAATAGTCTTACCAGTCAAGGTCTTGACAAAAATTTGCATACCACCACGGAGACGAAGGACCAAGTGGAGAGTAGATTCCTTTTGAATGTTGTAGTCAGAAAGAGTGCGGCCATCCTCTAATTGCTTACCAGCAAAGATAAGACGTTGTTGGTCGGGTGGGATACCTTCCTTATCTTGAATCTTGGACTTGACATTATCGATAGTGTCAGAAGACTCGACTTCGAGAGTAATAGTCTTACCAGTCAAGGTCTTGACGAAAATTTGCATACCACCAAGTAGACGGAAACTCATGATTGTGTGCTAGAGGAATTAAATATTTTAAAAAACGATAATTTAAACGGCAAGTGTTTCGAGATTCACGAAATGAAAAAAAACGCGGGTGTATATTTGAATGCAATTACTCAAATAATGGTGTAAAGAAAAAAAAAAAAAAAAAAAAGGAAAAGGAATTTCTTAAAAAAGAGGAAAAGAGGCTATATTTATAGTAAAAAGTTAAATAGTGGCAATAGAATGTGACGGAATTCTGATTTGGTTTGCCACCCAAGATATACATTAACGAGTCCTGTTTGACTGATTGACACATGAAAAACTTTTCACGCTCTGGCTGAGTTTGATGCTGAAACAACGATTGAAACCTATCGGAACTTCTTCGGAACAATTCATTCTTTGAATCCAGCTTTTGAATCCCGACGCTGTTTTAGAAAAAGACCCGAACTTGTCGACACCGCACTGTTGAGATAATAACACGTGAACCTTGTTGCTTATTTATGTAATAATTAGTCAGCCTTGCTTTTATTCTAAGAATAAACCAATATTTGGTCAAAACCGTTTGTTTCTTGTTGAGACATTGTACTTTTATTCGTCCTTTTTATTTATTATCAATGACTTTGATGGTTATCAGAATGAGTAACTATGATAAACAATGACAGATGTCATAATTATGGTTGGAGCCCTACTTGGTGCTCATCTACCTAGTTTCAAGCTTTCTGCATTAAAATGGACGTTGACCGTCGTCGAACTTTTTTCTTCGTCTTGATATTGATACACTCGAGTATTATTCTTTTTTTATTTATTTATTTATTAAATGGAAGAGAAACGTCCTTTTTTAATTATAATTATTATAATTTTGGGCCTCAAGTCCAGTCATATTAACGATACCGTTATATATCATTGTTTGATTGGTCAAACTTTTTCCAAGATTAGTCCTTAAAAGTTTGCACATGAAGATCTACTCAATTACAAATCTGATCCAACACATTCATAAAAGTCTGGTGTATACTCAAAGATTTCGTCACAGAAAAACAAAATGGTTTCAACGACTCGTCCCTGAAGTGCTACCTCGTTGATATCCTCTGTCTCTGAAACCATAAAGACTGGTCCCCACATATTACCCAGTGTAGATACTGACATTCGGTTTTGGGCCTCGTGTTGGGCCACACGGTACAAATGCAGTGCCATAAACTTAAGGACCGAGTAGTTTGCGTCTGGGAGATCATTCACCACTTCATGAATGGCCTCACGACGAGAGTTATCTGATTTGATATTGGCTGCTTGGATAAACTGTGAATGTAATGTGCGCGTCAGCAACGGGTCAGGTAGTTCTTGGAAATAAAACTTGAGAACACCTGAAACTGCGTGGATATCAGAAATTCCGTAATTCTGTGGATGCAATAGATCCACGCTTTCGCTGGCCTCATCAAACATGCGGCGTAATGTTTCTATTTGGTCTGGGTTACCGGCCTGACGATATATTCCCTCGATAGACATTCCAAACCGGGTAATGGCACCCACGCATTTCGAAACAACACGGGGAATTGGAGTGGCAACAGGGAGGTTTTCAAATTCAATCAGTTGATCTAAAGAAGAACCAAAGGTTGGAACATATGGCCCAGCAGGCTGGGCTGGTACTGAAATAGAAAGACTCTGGACAGACTCGTTGACGGTAGGTGCTGGAAGAGGTTTAGGAACAGAAGATTCATAATTTTGATTATCTGGTGATTGAGACCGAGGATTGCCATACATGTTTTGGTCATGAAGGGGCTCATTCACTTTAGGAGGAGAATCTGGGTATGGCAAAACACCTGCAGATTTAGAAGGGCCAGCCGTATTGGGAGGTTGCATATGGGGAGAGGATGTGGCTGGTTCGTCTGGATATAACATACTGCTAGGGTTACGTTGATGAGAAGAAACGGAAGTAGATTTGATATGGGAATTAGGAGCAGGAGAAGGAGTCACAGATGCTGCTGTTTTGATTGCTGATGGTTGTTGAGAAGGGGGTTTTAAAGCGTTGAATTGAGAAGTAGGAGCACTAGTAGCATTGTTTCTTGAAGGATTTGTGTTTGTATTTGAAGAAACCGAAGTGGGAACTTTATCAAAAGCAATCATATAGGGATGCTTAACAAACTTTGTTTCCGGTCTATTGAGAGTTTTGGTACTTTTGATTTTTAAAATGTCGTTATAAAAGTCGAGTTCGTTGTCGATTTTAGCCATGACTTCCTTCAAGCTCAATGGGGCGGTGACAGAGCCCGCTGGTTTGATGGGGCAAACAATGAAACCTTGTTGCAAAAGAAGGGTTTCATTTAACGTGGCCAGTTTCTGGAGTTGGTATGAAACACCAGAATCGCATTCAAGAATGAGATTTTTTAAATCTTTAATAGATTGAGGACGGAGGGTATGGACCAATTCTTTTCTAAGTTTTTTAACGGTTTCGACTTTTGAAAAGTATTCCTGTTCAGCCGTGTTGATTTTAGTTTGGAGTTCCTGTTCTTGTTGCTGGGTGTTTTTTGACTTGAAAAATTTTGTTTTAGTAGGATCTTTGAGTTTTTCCATGTCATCACAAAGGCCGTAATAACGAGATTTTGCCTTGTCCGCGTTATTCTCGGCATCAACGACGTTTTTTTCGTTACGAAGACAAGATTCCTTTAAAGACTTTCTTGATTTGTGGGAAGCTTTAGAAAGCTCAGTAAGTTCGTCATTCATGGCTTGAAGGGCAGTAACAAAGGCTTGAGAAGAATCAAAAAGGCGTTCATCAAAGGTTAGTGCCTCATCAAATTGACGCATGAAAGTGCCTTGGCGATAGTCCGAACGACGGATACTTTCATGAGTAGATTTGGAAAGCCGTTTAAGGTCTTGTATACGGTCGTGTTCAACACTAGCCCGTTTCTTGATATAATGGGCAATATTAGTTGCTGTTTGGTAACTTGATTTTAAACGAGCCAAAAGGGACTCAATGCCTACATCTGAAAGCATGACCTCCCGGAGTTTTGGTTCTTCCAAGAGGTAGGCTGAGTTTTCAACCTTGACAGCAGGAGACGAAGAGGCTGTAGCATTGGGCGTAGAAGACTCAGGAGCAGATGATTTTGGGAGAGGAGAATCGTTGGCAGTTGAAGTAACGGTATGGGTATCCGAACTGAAAGTAGCAGACGTCACAAGAGAAGGCGATGCTGCCACGGAGGAAGCAGGAGAAATGGGATCCATTGGTGTTGGTTTTGCTTTAATATCAAAAAGTTAAGGATTGGTGGCTGTAAAAGATTATGATGGAAAGGTTAAAATGACGTGTAATGAACAGTTGTATGTATAAGCGGTGTAGGGTATAAGGCTAAAAATAGATGTGTTATTTATGAGAACTAATTAAACGGGATATATAAAATTCACATGATATACAATTACCCTAAAAACGCCTAGATTACCCTGCCTCATCCAATACTTGGCCCAAAACGGCAAAGTCCGATATACCAATCAAATGCGTGGATCATAGTTGGGTTATCAGTTCCTGCACCGTGAAAACACAACATGCCTGAGTCGATAAAGATAACCAAGAAACCATGTGACCGATATTGATCTTGGGTTTGAAGATCCGTTTGCCCTATAAAAAAACAAGCTTTGATTTATCGAGTCTTATCAGTGTTATCAGCAACTAGGTTTTTTCTAGGCCTTGGTTTATTTCGATTCTTCGTTTTTACTTGTCATTCATTTGCCGAGGGCTTTTCACTTGGTTTTTCCAGCAAATTTGGAATAGACAAAACGGTGACAGCCGCATGTTCTTTCGTTTGTTGATTGGCTAGATCAAATGGCCGCCGCCGACAACCTTCGGGGGTGGCCGAGATAAGCTTGTCACAACGACTGGATCGGGCATAATAAGCAAGCTGAATTCAAGTGGATGTTGAAGAATATGTAAATATCTGTAATCAGGTGTATATATATATATATAATACTGATTTTCAGTTTTATTTTTATTTTTTTCCTTCTTTCCATATTTTCCGTTCTTCTAAACTTCCAGTTGTCAAATCTTTTAATCATGTCACCATCAACAACATTACCAACAACTGTTGGTTGGTCCATCTCTCAATGGACTCAGTTCACATCGTCTGCTGAATCTTCAGCTATTCTCCAATCTCTTTTGGATCTCGTCGGTTCTTTTTCTAGCAAAGACCCAGCTTGGATCTCTATTGCAAGCCATGATCAAATCCAATCTCAATGGGAGTCGATTCAGTCATTACCAAATGCTAAAACTGTAAGTTTGTTATTTTTTTTATTATTGTTATTCGTGTAATTATCAAAAAAAAACTAACCAATTTGTTTAGCTACCTCTATATGGCGTTCCCATCGCCGTCAAAGATAACATCGACTCGCTCGGTTTTCACACCACAGCAGCTTGTCCTGCTTATAAATATGACCCAAAACAAGATGCCACTGTTGTCGCTCTTCTTAAAAAGGCCGGCGCAATCGTCGTTGGTAAAACAAATCTCGACCAGTTTGCCACTGGTCTGGTCGGAACTAGATCGCCCTACGGAAAAACTCCATGCGTATTTTCTAATAGCCATGTTTCCGGTGGATCCAGCGCTGGCTCTGGTTCCGTTGTCGGCCGTGGACTAGTTCCTTTGGCTCTCGGCACTGATACCGCTGGCTCTGGCCGCGTACCTGCTGCCCTTAACAACATTATCGGATTAAAACCAACCAGAGGCGTATTTTCCTCTAAGGGCGTAGTACCCGCTTGCCGATCTCTGGACTGTCCTTCTCTCTTCACACTCAATCTTCAAGATGCCCAACTCGTTTTCTCCATCGTCGCCCAGTTTGATGAAGCTGACGGTTATTCTAGACATCTTCCAAATAGACTCTTGACTCATTTTGGCAAATCACCCGTTTTTGCCGTTCCTGATAAACCGCTCTTTTTTGACGATCAATACAACCCCGATATCTACCAAAATGCCCTCGATTCACTAAAGAGCGTCGGCGTACGTATCGTTAAAAAAGACTTTTCCGTTCTTTTCAAACTTGCAAGCCTTCTTTATGAAGGCCCATGGGTCGGCGAGCGTTATGCTGCCATTCGTGACTTTGTCACTTCCCGCAAAGATGAAATGGATCCCGTTGTTTATGGTATCGTCAAAAAAGCAGAAAACTTTTCCGCCGCTGACTGCTTTGATTTCGAGTATGCTCGTATGGACATCCTCCGTCAAATATCCAAAGAGTTTGACGAGTTTGACGGTCTCGTCGTTCCTACCTGCCCTCTCAATCCTACCTTTGAGGACCTCGAAAAGGAACCTGTTCTCGTCAACTCTAAACAAGGCACTTATACAAACTTTGTCAACTTGGCTGATATGTCTGCTTTAGCAATCCCTGCCGGTTTCAGACCTGATGGCCTTCCAAACGGTATCACTTTGATTTCTAAAAAGTTCAACGACTACGCTCTCCTTGAGGTTGCCCAACGTTTCCTCACAGCTACCCCCAGACTCATCGGTAACTTGAACATCGAGGCTAGCAAATCAGATATCCTTCATCCCAATATTCCTCAAACCGCTCCCGTTTCTATTCCCCTTGTGGTCGTGGGTGGCCACCTTTCTGGTATGGCTTTAAACTGGCAGCTTCAAAAGGTTAACGCTACCCTCGCACAAAAGACTACAACTTCTGCAAATTACCGTTTGTACGCTTTGCCAAACACCACTCCTGCCAAACCTGGTCTTCGCCGCGTTTCTTCAGATGACAAAAACTTGGTTGGCGAAAAGATCATTGTCGAAGTTTGGGATGTTCCTGCTAGCGACTTTGGAACCTTTATTTCAATGGTTCCTCATCCTCTTGGCATTGGCAGCGTCGAGCTTGCTGACGGCCGCTGGGTTAAAGGCTTTATCTGTGAAGAAACTGGCTACAAGGCTGCCGAAGACATAACAAAGTACGGAGGATGGAGAGCTTATATGGCCACAAAGGCTAAGCCAACCGACAAGCCTTTTGACACTGTTCTTGTCGCTAACCACGGTGAAATTGCTGTCCGCATCATTCGCACCCTGAAACGTTTGGGTATCAAGTCTATTGCTGTTTTCTCTGAACCTGACAGATACACTCAACATGTCCTTGATGCCGACGAAGCCATTTCCCTCGAGGGAACCACTGCGGGCGAGACTTATCTTGATATTGAAAAGATCATCAAGGCCGCCAAGGAGACTGGCGCTCAAGGTATTATTCCTGGTTACGGTTTCTTGTCTGAAAATGCTGATTTTGCCGAGGCCTGCGAAAACAACGGTATCATCTTTATCGGCCCTTCTGCCGAATCAATCCGTGCTCTTGGTCTTAAACACTCTGCTCGCGCCATCGCAGAGCGTGCTGGTGTTCCTATGGTCCCAGGTTCTGGCTTGCTTGACACTGTCGAGGAAGCCATTGCAGTTGCCGAACGTATTAAATACCCTATCATGATCAAGTCTACTGCTGGTGGAGGTGGTATTGGTTTACAATGTGTCCGTGACCCCAAGGACCTTCCCAAAGCTTTTGAAACTGTCAAGCACCAAGGTCTTTCTTACTTCAACGACAGCGGCGTATTTATCGAACGTAATGTCGAAGACGCTCGCCATGTTGAAGTTCAAGTCTTTGGTGATGGCCGTGGTGGTGCTATCGCTCTCGGTGAGCGTGACTGTTCTTTGCAACGCCGTCATCAAAAGATTGTTGAAGAAACTCCTGCCCCTCGTCTTTCTGATTCTACTCGTGAAAAAATGAGAGAGGCTGCCCAGAACTTGGTTTCTACTATGAAATACAAATGTGCTGGCACAGTTGAATTCATTTACGACGAAAAGAATGATGAATTTTACTTTTTGGAAGTCAACGCCCGTCTTCAGGTCGAACACACAATCACTGAAGAAGTCACTGGTTTGGATCTGGTTGAATGGATGCTTTACATTGCCGCTGATCGTCCTCCTGCTTTTGATAGAATCACTCCTAAAGGTGCTTCTATTGAGGTTCGTATCTACGCTGAGAACCCTGTCAAAGACTTTTTACCCTCTCCTGGTCAGATCACAGATGTTCACTTCCCTAAGGATGCCCGTGTTGACACTTGGGTTGTTAAAGGCTCCACAATTTCTCCAGAGTACGATCCTACTATTGCCAAAATGATTGTTTATGGTAAGGACCGCAATGAAGCTATCCAAAAGATGCGTAAGGCTCTCGACGAAACTGTAATTTATGGTCCTGTTACAAACATTGATTACCTTCGCTCAATCATCAATTCCAAGATGTTTGAAGAAGCCAAGGTTGCTACCAAGGTTCTTGATTCCTACACCTACACTCCTCTTGCTCTTGAAATTACTGCACCTGGTTCTTACACTACTGTCCAAGACTACCCTGGCCGTGTCAACTACTGGAGAATCGGTGTTCCTCCTTCTGGTCCCATGGATTCTTATGCTTTCCGTGTCGCCAACAAAATCGTTGGTAACGATTCCAAGGCTCCTGCCATTGAGTGCACTTTGACTGGACCTTCCATGATTTTCCACTGCGACACCGTCATTGCTTTGACTGGTGGTCAGTCTCCTGCCACTTTGGACAACAAACCCGTAGACTTTTGGAAGCCTGTTGCTGTCAAGGCTGGCCAAAAGTTGGTTGTTGGAAAGCTTTCTTCTGGTTGCAGATCTTATATTGCTGTTCGTGGAGGTATTGATGTTCCAGAGTATCTTGGTTCCAGATCCACTTTTGCTTTGGGTACTATGGGAGGTTTCAATGGTCGTGTTATCAAGTTTGGTGACGTTTTGTTCCTTGGTAATCCCAAGATTTCGTCTTGCACTATCCCAGCTCCAATTTCAGAGCCTGTTGATAACGTTCCATCTTCAGTTGTTCCTGCTATTTTGACCAAGCCATCTTCTGGCTCTACTACTTGGAATGTCGGTGTGACTGTTGGTCCACATGGTGCTCCCGACTTTTTCAAGCCCGAGTACATTGAGGAGTTTTTCGAGAGCAAATGGAAGGTCCATTATAACTCCAACAGATTCGGTGTCAGATTGGTAGGTCCTAAACCCAAATGGGCCCGTAAAGATGGTGGTGAAGGTGGTCTTCATCCTTCCAATGCTCATGACTATGTTTATTCGCTTGGAGCCATCAACTTTACTGGTGACGAACCCGTTATTTTGACATGTGATGGTCCTTCGCTCGGTGGTTTTGTTTGTGCTGCTGTTATTGTTGAAGCCGAAATGTGGAAGATTGGACAGGTCAAGCCTGGTGATCTTATCCAGTTTGTTCCCATTACTTATGATGAGGCTATTGAACTGAAGGAGTGGCAAGACAAGGTTATTGATGGTGCTGATGTATTTTCAGAGTTGAAGCCACTTGATACTATTGAAAAGGCAGCGACTCGTGGTGATGCCATTGCCAAGAGTGATCCTATTGTTTACAAAAGCGAAGGCACTTCAGATACTCCCAAGATTGTTTATCGACAGGCTGGTGATAGATACATTTTGGCGGAGTATGGTGAAAACATCATGGACTTGAACTTGGCCTACCGTGTGTTTAAACTTACTGAGACAGTTGAAAAGAACAAAACTGCCGGAGTTGTGGAGATGTCTCCTGGTGTTCGATCCGTCTTGATTGAATTTTCTGGTAAAAAGACTACCCAGAAACAGCTTATCAAGACATTGATTGAATACGACTCGCAGATCAAGACTAGTGATAACTGGACTGTTCCCTCCAACATTGTTCGTCTTCCTATGGCTTTTGAAGACACCAAGACTCTTAATGCAGTTCAGAGATACAGTGAGACCATTAGATCTTCGGCACCCTGGTTGCCAAACAACGTTGACTTTATCAAGAACGTGAACGGTATGAAGGACCGCAATGAAGTGCGAGACATTCTTTACTCTGCACGATTCCTAGTTCTTGGTCTTGGAGATGTGTTCCTCGGAGCACCTTGTGCAGTCCCACTTGATCCTCGTCACCGTCTTCTTGGTACCAAGTACAATCCCTCTCGTACATTTACACCCAATGGTACAGTCGGTATCGGAGGCATGTACATGTGCATTTATACAATGGAGTCGCCTGGTGGATATCAGCTTGTTGGCCGCACGATTCCTATTTGGGACAAGCTTACACTTGGACAGTTGGATAGACCTTGGTTGCTTGGTAAGTTTGATGTTGTTGAGTATTTCCCAGTTTCTGAAGAAGAGTTGGACAAGTACACTGAGCTTGTTGAAAACGGACAGTACAAGATTGATATTGAGGAGTCTGAGTTTGATCATGGCGCATACGTGAAGTGGCTCGAGGCCAACCAGCAGTCGATCAAGGAGTTTACTGAGCGACAATTGGAAGATACTGAAGAGTTTTCTCGGTTGATTCAAATTTCGAATGCAGAGTTGGAGGCGTCCAAGGGTTCTGCTGCACAGGAAGAGGATCCCACGTTGTATAGCGAGAATGCGGAAATGATTTATGCGGAAGTGACTGGCCGTTTTTGGAAAACCATGGTTACAGTTGGCGATAAGATGGAAAAGAGCCAAGGACTTGTTATTGTGGAAGCAATGAAAACTGAGATGGTTGTGTCAACGACTATTGCTGGAACAGTCGTGAAGATTGTTCACAAGAATGGAGATATTGTTGAAGCTGGTGATTTAGTTGCCGTTGTGGAGCCATGATTGAGATAAATTATGTATTTGGTCATTAAATTAATAAAAACATGTTTTGAAAAATGTAATAATGAACTACAGAACCATTAAACAAATGTTTCTAATTATTTTATTTACGGGTTATAGAAATTATAACATATAATCAGGCAATTCGGTTAACAAAATCGGTTCAATATGCATATTCATAAATTCAGTTCCGAGTCAAAGTCCTAATACAAGCTAACGAGGCATCGGAAAGACCATTTCTGGTCCGAACCATCCCAACTTGAACCCATTTAATCAACACATGTGCAGTTATAACCGTACTGTTAAATGCTGATTAATTGATATCATTTTCGGAGACAATCATGTATTTTCAATTCTGTTTTGAGTGCTGTTTTGATAAATTTTGAAAATCCTCTACAGGTAGATGTATAGAGATTTTTAAGTATGAAATGACACTTTGGCCGAGTTGGTCTAAGGCGTCCGACTCAAGAGTTATTCTTCGCTGATAACAGTGTTTTCGGATCTCGCAAGAGGCGTGGGTTCAAACCCCACAGGTGTCATATTTTTATTTTTCCATATTGTATTTTTTGTTTTTCCCACCTCGAAATGACAAATGCCAATACCAAATAATATTTCTTGGGTGCTATCCAAGAAGTGGAAAGGATACGATAATTTGGGCGTCGAATTGTCTTTCAGTGCCAAATAACCCATATTTTTAATTTTTTTTTCTTTAATTAATTAATTCAAAATATATATATATATTTTTTTAAAAAAAAATAGAAATCATGTTGAAAATCCTCAACAATTGTAAAAGGCGTGGTCTGGATTCATGAGAATAATTGGATCAGACACACAAGGCATCGATAACCACGCACAGCCGTATTATAATTGAGAAACGGAATAAGACGGCCTAAACAAGAATTAGCAAACAATGAGTTTCTAGAACGTAACCGATTTGAAAAGAAACGAAAAAGGCATCCGATTATTTGCACGTGGAGTCAAATTATTCATGTTGCTTATGCAGCCGTGAATTGAAAAAAACAAAAAAAAAGAACCGGAGCCAGTTGAAATTGAAGCAGCCATTTTTGCAGTCATGAACAAAAACAGTAATAGAAATCAACCATGTGTCGTTGATTCAATATGGTTGGTTCGTTTTTTGTTCAAGTGATTTGACTCACATCGGTTGAATTGTTCACTGTTTTCCGGCTCGTAAAAGCCTGTTTTGGTGATTTCCCAACCAGTGGAAATTACAAGATCAATTCTCAGCCAACCAAACCAATCAATTGAGTATCATGACTTGCAATTGTAAACATCGATCCAGAAATGATTTCCAATATAAAAACCCAACAAGATTCCTGATGAATTCTTTTTTTCTTCTTCTTCTTCTTCATTCAATTCTTTAAATATCAAAAGTATATACAGTCAAAGAAACAGCAACAAGCTGAATAGTCAATCAACTACCTAATATTTACATATATCTACACACACACATACTCATCTGATAATGAAGTTCTCTCTTGCTACTGTGACCTTGGCTGCTACTGCCTCGATGGCCAATGCCCTTAACATTATTCTCACCAACGATGATGGTTTCACTTCTTCCAACATCCGTGCTACTTACCAGGCTTTGAAGACTGCTGGTCACAACGTCTACCTCATTGCTTCTACCAACAACATGTCTGGTCATGGTGGTCAATTCAGTTTTTCTTCTACCTCCAAGTTGACCGAAAACACCGAGTTTGGTGACTTCAAGACCGGTGCTCCCGTCATTGGCCACGAAGAGTCTGACAACCACATCTGGTACTTCAATGCCACTCCTGCTGCCTGCGTTGCCGCTGGTTTGGACTATGTCATCCCCAGATTCTTCTCCAACGTTCAGGTCGACTTGGTCGTCGCTGGCCCTAACGAAGGTCCCAACGCTGGTAACGCTTTATACCAATTGTCTGGTACTATTGGTGCCACCAACTATGCCGTTGACAGAGGTTACCCCGCCATTGCCTTCTCTGCCCAACACAACAACCACTCCTACTACAAGGACGGATGGCTCCCTAACAAGGACAACAAGAACTACCACTCCAACATCTACGGCAAGAAGGTCGTTGAGCTCGTTGCCGCTCTTGAAAAGTCTGCTGGTCCCAACCCTCAACTTCTTCCCACCGGTGTTGGTCTTAATGTCAACATCCCTTACGTCGGCAATGTTGCCCAATCCACCTACAACTTGAACTGCACTGATCCCGAATTCGTCTACACCCGTATGTCCTCTGGCTCTACCGCCTACACCGTTGGTTTCAACGAGACCACTGGCGCCTTTGCTTGGACCACTCTTAACTCTTCTTCTGCTCCTGGTGCCAACGCTGGTTACAACGGTGACTTGACTCTTCCTGGTGAAACCCCCATCTCTCTTCCCAAGACCTGCAGAATCTCCGTCTCTGCCTTCACTGTTGACTACGATGCTCCCATCCAGGTCGACGACAAGGTCCACAGCCTTATTTCTCCCGTCTTCAAGGCTTAATTGGTCTTGTCTCTCATTCCTTTCTAAATGCTAATTTTAGCTTTCTTTCGTTTTAATTTCTAATTTCTTTTATATATATATCTCTAAAATGTTTCTTAATCGCCAAATTATAAAACTAGATAATTAATGAAATCAAAGCAAATGAATCCAGTGTACTTTCCAACCAGTAAAATAATTGTGATACAAAAGATTCGAACACCAAATATATAATATTTGCGCAAGTGGTGGTAACCTAACCCTGACCGAATTAATGTAAATTATTAAAACTTGATAAATTAACAAGGAAAATTTACCAACAAGACAATCAATTTCTAATTTATATTACGGCAATACATTATTGTATCAATATTTAATAATCAACAATTTCACATACATGTATATATATATATATATATATTTTTTTTTTTTTTTTCCCCCATCATATCCACCAACCACCATTAACAAATTTTCATTTCTAATCAAATATCAACATGGCTACACGACTATTCTTTCCCACCACTTTGACCCCATTTTTGAGACCCCGGTACTTCAGTGTCTCTTCCGTTTTGCGAAACCAGCCAGCAGAAAAGCTGACACCACCCGCAGAGCTCGGCGCTTACGAGCAGTCCTTGTTCCAGACGCTGGTGTCTGAGCTTTCGCCAACAGCACTGGATGTCCGCGACATTTCGGGCGGTTGCGGCTCTATGTTCTATATCAACATTGTGTCGTCCAAATTTAACGGTATCCCGCTCGTCAAGCAACACAAACTGGTCAACGAGACGCTGAAGGAGGAAATACCCAAATGGCATGGATTACAATTACGAACCAAGGCTGCAAACAAGGTCAAATAGTTGACGAATATGGATACTTTTTTCTATTTTGTGTACATAACTTTAATTCATTATTCTTGTATTAGAATCAGATACATTAACGATTTTCATTTTGAAGATCTTCATTCGTAAGATTTTCTCATTCTATTCAGATTTTTATAGTTTATATAAACTCCTCCTTTTGCTCGATAATCTCTTCATGGATCTCTTCGATAACCGTCTTGCCGTCACTCTTATCGCCTTCCTTTCCTACATCCTTTATGGCTGCATCTTTCTCAATCTCTTTATACATATCTTCCTCAGGAACAGCGCCTTGGCTCTTCAGCTTGTTAACCCTCTCTTCACGGTATGCACGCCACTCAGAAATCTGTCTGCGTCTCTTGGTGATGAGCTCGCGTGTAGCCACATCGGCCTCCATTGCATCCTCTTCTTCAAATTGTGCACTGTACTTGTCAAGGCTCTTCAGCACCTTGGCCTTTTCTTCTTCCGACAGCAGTGACGCGGGACGCGGCCGCCACGATACAAACTGTAGTAAGTCGAGCTGACAACCAGACAAGATCTGGCCATAGAAATTGGCAATAGTGTACCCAACATCGCCCTTTACTGCCCAAAGCATCATGTAACGTCCAGAAGGATCCCATTGCAGATTCACCAGTCCGTACTTTTCTAAATTTCCAATCAAATGGACACTTGTTTCTGACAACTGCTTGTCGGCACAATACTCGGTATCAAAGTACTCAATAAGCGGCGTCTGAATTGTAGGACCAAAGTTCGATGTTGCTGCAAACCGGCCCTTGGGAGACCAGTAAATCGAATTGGTTTGCTTCTTTTCAAGCGTTTTCAACAATTTCCAGCTACTGGCAAGCCCTGCGGCCTTCTTTTTGTTTTCTTCTAATCCGTAAAACGACAAGTTATTATCGCTCGCAGGGCCAGCAACAACACCCGCGGCTGTGGCCTGCTGGGGCTGCGCGTTGGGAGAGTCGTGTCGCGAAACCAAAATGAATTTCGTTCCCTTTGGTTCCCAAGCAAAGTTGATAACTGTGTCTTTGAGCTCTATAGCCTCGACAGGAATGTCACGTTCTTGTAACCGGAAAAACTCAAGGTTGGTGAATGTCGACTTTTTGTTACGTGTGTATCTGTCAACTTTGACACAAAGGTATTTGCCCTCTTCTTGCCAATGGAATCTACAGTCTGACACATTAAACACATTTCGTGTTCGAAGGACTTCTTTGCTTGGGACAGTCATGATACTCACACGAGCAGCCTTGTCGCCCGTCTCGGGAGTCCAGTAACAGAGAATGTGCTCGCCTTGGTACTTGGTCTTGGTTCCTTCTTGGCCGGGCTTAACAAGGTTTTCGCGACCCTTTAAAAAGATACTGGTAGGAGCGAACGAAAAGTCAACAATACCGGGAATATTTACGCTCTTTTTGTCGACAAGAGACATGGACGGGGTTTCGTAAATGGATAGCTGGTCGCCAACGATTCTGGCAAAGTACTTGCTGTCTGCTGACCACTTGAAAATCGGCCAAACCAGTTTGGCAGGTTCGCCAGAGGTAGAGGGAGGAAGCTTAAACGATCTCATGGGGAGCTGGGTACGCGTATTCCAAATAACAATTTGATTACCGCGGTCCTGTTCGCCAAAAGGAACCGTGGGATCTTCGGGGTCGTTCTTGGGCGACTCGCCAATGGGTACGTTCGAAAAGGTTACGAGATATTGTTCATTTGGAGAAAAGTCCAACAAATGGGCATTGTAGTGAAGGAACTGGCCAACGATTCCCATGGAAGGGCCACCGTTGAGTTGCACGCCAAAAGAGTAGTTTGAGGCAAGATAAGTTCCTTTTGGCGACCATTTGGCGTGGCCCTCAACATGTTTGACGGAGCCGACCAGCTCAGGGTCCTTGTTTTTCTTATACCAGTTCACTTGGATGCTCTTGTCGACGTGGGCAAAAAACTGGTCGCGGCCAGCAACATCGGTAAGCCAGCTACGAAGATGTTCGCGCGGAACGAATTCATCTTTCTTGGGCTCAGTGTAGGTATCAGTAATAGAGTCGTCGCTGCCGTACCGTTCAATGTCGGCAAGTTTGTTGATCACAAAGGTATGGTTTTTGTCAAACCGCTTTCCGCTAAACAGCTTAATTGCCTGGCTGGCCTGATCCACCGTCTCGTATTCAATAAACGCAAAGCCCATCGTTTTTCCGTCTTTTGTAGGAAGATGCACGCCGTTGGACTTTATGCTTCCTGCCTGACCAAAGTACTTTGTCAACACCTTGGCAAGAAGCGGTACCTTGGATTCAGGAGCCAGCGGTGTCCCGTCAGCAACCACAAAATTTTCTAGTCCCATATCCATTTTGACGGCATACTTGCGTTCAAGGTCCGAGAAATCGACCTGGAGATCGGTCTCATCAGCAATTCGTTTGGCAGCCATTTGTGTGGTTTTGGTGCTGGTTGGATTTTTAAAAATTTTTCTTGTTGGTTTTCCTGGGACGGAAAGTTTGCACATGCGTGTAAATTTCAAAACTTTTCTTGGTCACGTGATATTGATCTGGGGTTTCGACGTTTTTAGTTTTTTTTTTTTTTTTTCATTGAATGTTTTGATAAATCAAACCATTTTTAATAAATCACTAATGTAAAGACAATATTCTATTTTAATGATACATTTATTACAATTTATAACCTTTTCTACAAACCCAATTATATCATACTCGGCCTTCACAACAATAAACGTTCTACGGTATAAGAAGCAATTGCTGAAGCAGCGCGAGACCCACTTGGATTGCTTGCTGCCTTTTTTCCGTACGCGTACTTGTTTGCAAATCCAATTGGCAAAATGGCCTTGAGCCGTTGCTGGGTCTGTTGCTTGGCAGATACAAGGAACGGTTCTGTTTGTTTTGATCCAAATGGCTCCGACTTGGTTGTATCGTTTACAGAAGCGTCTTCGGCAAGGTTGCTGCCGCGGCGGTTGGATTGACGGAGGCTTTCTTCTAACATTGCGACGACTTCGTAACCAGTTGATTTATACATGTCCAAACGCTCAGAAACAGATTCGTCCAAAAAGGAAAGGAACTCTTCATCCCAACCAAACAAGCCGCCAGCATCAATAAAGTAAGGCATGAGCGACCAGCCCAAATCTAAAGAGACCATACGACGAATAATTGTTTCGAGAGTGGTTCCGTTGTCTGGGTATGTGATATCTAAAAATGGTTTTGTGCTGTTGTTTTCGGGAGTTGAGTTGGCTGATTTAGACTTGGATTTCGCGGACTTTTTGGATTTTAACAAGGACGAATCACTAGCAATTTTGCCCTCGGTAGAAATGTAGACCCGCTTGAGTGCCGAAATGATTTGGTGAGCGTCAAATCTGTGTTCAAGTCGAATTGCGGCCGAAATGAAAGTGTCATCGTCTCTGGCACGAAGAGCAGAAACGACAGTGTCGCAGCGGAGTGCGGCGGGTGCTCTTTTAAGAGCCACTCTCACGAGATCCGGGAATCTGTTCAATGTTAAAAGTAAACCAGGGAGTTGTTGGGTTGGAAGAAGGGGGTGCGTGAGAAGGTAGCAGATAAGACGTTCTGGAGCAAAGTTTTTGCGTAATTTGACTAATTTGACAGTTTTTTTGGAAGGTTGTAGAGAGGATGAAGAAATGTCGTTGACGCCAATATCGCCAGGAACTAAGGATGATAAGGGAGAGGTGCCGGTGACTCCGACATGCTTGAAAATAATTGTGCAAAGATCGTAAAGAAAAGTGGAATCGACGGCACGGTCGTGTTTAGCTTTGTAAAATATTTTTTTTGTATCAGAAGCGTCGGAGCTGTTTGCAAAGGGTAGTTCAGGAACGGTAGTTTTCGAAATAATGTCTTCGGGTTTAGAAGCTGGGCCGACAGCTTTGATCCATTTGTTTGTTATTTTGAAATAAGCAAGGGCCCACTTTTCAAAATCAGCCATGTTTTGGGTATCCAAAAAGTGGCGAAGAACCGATAACAAAGCTGATGCTTCAGCATGTGCGTTTTTGACAAGAGTAGATTCTTCTTTGACCATGTTGAGCGATGCTGAAGTTTCGCGGAAAACGGTTGGGATTTGAGCAAAGGAGTTACGAAACGCAGAGTCAGATACTAAGGAGGATGGTTGGGAAACACCTTTGCCAATGCTTTCCAACAAGCTTCCAGTTCCGATATCGAGAGGAATTGCCATGATTTTTTCATTGTTTGTGGTGAGGCTATCAGATGGGCTGGGCAAGGTGTTACCAATAGTCAAGGAAAGTTTTTTATTGTATGATATGAGAGAAATTGGTTGGGATAAGACGCGTTCAGACAAGAGCACGGAATACTTTAAATCCACAAGTCGCAAAACAGAGCCATGAGAAACGAGGACCTGGTCGTTGCCTATGAAAAGAACTGAAGACTGGTTTGGAACTGATTTTGAAGAGCTGGCCTGGTCAATTTTGGAGTTTGTAGGCAAGGTCATGACGTATTGAGGAGTTACGGTAGGGTCCAACAGGTTGTAACGATAGATGGAAGCTGAGGACGCAACATAACGAAACAAATGGGTTCCGGCAATATCAAAAACGCCGAGTTCTTCGGCAGTGCTGATTTGGACTGTCTGAGTTGACAAAACGCGGCCTTCAGAAGAGTCCAAAGAAACGACGGAAACGGTAAACTGTTTAGAGTTTTTTGAAGGGCTGGAGATGGTAACAGCCAAACCGTCTTGAGGAAGGTCTTTAGAAGGAGCTTTTAAAAACTTTGTGAACAAAACCTTGTAGTTCTTTTTAGAAGAAGAAGAAGAAGAAGAAGGAGGGGGAATGGACCAAATAGGGGAAACCTTTAAATCTTTTGGATCATCTGGATTTGATTCGATTGAAAGGGCTTGAACTTGGCCAGAGCCGTAAACCAAGTACAAGACGGTAGAGTTGTCTAAAGATTTTGAAGCTTGGATTGCGCTAATGTAGTCACATTTCTGCAAGAGAGTGATTTCTTGAGATTCTCCTTGAGCATCGATTTTTGGGGCGAGTTGGTGGAGAGATGCTTTTCCTTTAGGATTGATTGAAGCGTAATAAATGACATTGGTATTAGAAGAGGTATCAATGGAGGGGTGTGAAGCTTCATGAGAAGCGGAAGAAACACCGGTACAAATAGCGGTGATGGTAGTAATTGGGGACACAGGATGGGTCCATAGAGGTCTAGCAGTGGTTTTAAGACTATAGCCAGTCAAAGAGCTATGAGAGATTCCAAAGTATACCTTTGAATGCAAACCGAAAGCTACGGCTAAACGAGACGACAGAGGACTTGAAGTCTGAGGCAAGTCTGAAATATTATACGGATCTAATATTTCGGGCATTTCAAAAAGAATGTAAGATATTTTTCAGTCTATAATTTATAAAATTTTTTTTAAAAAAACACACGCACAAGTCCAAAGCCAAAGATGAAAAATTCTAAAGGTTGAAAAAAAAAAAAAAAATTTTAAAAGATGACCTAATGATGAGATAATCATGATAATGTCATGACACATGATGTAACTGGAGATGGAGCGGCTGAACATTCTCATCAAAGCAGGAACGGATTCGTGGAACATGTAGCACGAAAGCAATCAGGAGTTTGAGGGATTCTCCAGAAAAGAAAAATGACGCAATGGGACTTTTGAGCAAGACATTTTGGTTTGAAGATCCCAACAAAGTTGGAATTAATGACACATATTCGATTTTGTGCCCAGTGATTGGCGAAAAATGAATGAAGACCATGAATCACTCGACGAATTCCGAGGCGGATCGACTCCAACACAGCCAGAAAACAGGCGTCGCCTCTCGTAAAATAAAATATAAAAATAAAAAGTGATGCCACGTTAGAGAAACGAACTGCGAGAGTGGCTTGTCTTTGATTTGGTCACTCCTCGTCTAAACCAATCATCGAACCAAAGAGGCTGTATATGTATGTATATTTATTTTCTATAAAAGGGCCTTGGAATCCTTGATTTCTTTCCTTTTCTTTTTCTTTTCTTATTCTTTATAAAGCAAGTTCTTTATTTCTATTTACTCAATTCTATAACCTCTTTAACAATGTCCAACTCTGGCTACTACGACAACGACAACAACAACAACCGCAACGACAACTATAACCGTGACGGTTATAACAGCAACCAAGGCTATGGCAACAACAACAACGACAGCAACCAAGGTTATGGCAATAACAACAACCAAGGTTATGATGGCCCCAACGCCGGTGACGGTGACGGTGACAGAGGTATCATGGGTGGCTTAGCTGGTATGGCTGCTGGTGGTTATGCTGGCCACAAGTCTGGTTCTACCATTGCCACTATTGGCGGTGCTCTTGTTGGTGCCGTTGCTGGTTCCCGTCTTGAAGACAAGGGCAAGGAATACTACCACGAAAAGAAGGACGAGAAGCGTCAACAGCAAGCTTATGGCGGCCGTGACGGTTCTGATGACTCTGGTTCCCGTGGCTTTGGCGGTAACGACAGCTACAACAACAATGATAGCTACAACAACAACAACAACAACGACAACAACAATGGTGGATCCAGATGGTAAACATTTTACCTTTATGATTTTATAACGTTTTATTTTATTATATATTTTTACAAACATATATACGTGTAACTCAATCCAGTGGTTTCAATTGACTTGAAATCAATTTGTTGAATCGTTTTTTTCTTTTTATTGTTTCTTCAATTGGATGCATCGGCGCTCAATTCACAGTGTTGTCGATTCAATTGGTCCATAACTATTGGAAACCTGACCATAATAATGACAAATGTTTCAAGAACCCGAAACTTAATAATTATGTCTGAGCTGATTCAATATGACTCGATGCATTTTTGCCAATATGAGACTGAAATAAATGTCAATTGCATTATGAAATGATCACCTCCAATATGAAAATGTTAAATATAAAGCCACGAATACCAATTCCAATACCACAAACGTCAATTCTCCGATGAACTGATGTCAATTCCAAAAATCAAAATGACATCAACATTTACGCAGTTCAATATCCTCAGCAGTACAAAAAAATCATGCACAGCGCTTAAAACACGCTTTCGCCCAAAATATCATACTCAATCTTGGTCATCGTCACCCTTGAATACTTTTTTTTTTTTTTCAAAACAGTTTGGTCCGTGTCATTCACACGTCTACTAGAAATCTCGATTTGGATCCGAGTCGTTCGTCCCAACAATCGTCCAATTCATACATTTCTTTTCAGTGCAAAAATACACTTGTGTGTTTGACATGTTTGTAATCTGTACACGTAAAACCTTAATTTTAACGTTTACTGCACCGTCACGATGCTTTCTTTCAACTCCTTCCGCAATTACATTTCGTGGCGTCGGCTACATTTATTATTTGGCTTTTTTTTAATATTTTCGACTCCTCGGTGGGGACAATGACATCAATTGTAACACACTTCTACGACAGTTACATTCTTGGTTATACATCTAATCAGATTAAGTTTCACGTTTTTGAATGTAAGGCGTATGTTCAGCCGTGCTTCGAATCCATTTTTTTTTTTTTCAAACATGTTGCCAGGTTTTTTAATCGTTAATCTTTTCATTGGCAATGGGATTAAAAAACACATTTAATTTATTACAATTTTATTTTAAAGTACTCATTTTTATATAAAACAAAAATAAAAAGTCCACCTCTTAACCATCTATCAATCGTCTTGATCCCAGTTACCTGGCTTATTGGTGTTTGGCATAACAGGACCTCCTGCTCTTTTAGCCATAATGATTTGGTCAACTGAAAGAATCGTGTTTGCCGCATCAGTAGCAAGTTCAATCGCTGACTTTTTGGCGGAAAGAACGTCAAAAATTTTTGCTTTTTTGGCATCAAAGACTCCTCCGTCATTCTCATTCTCGATATCGACACCGTAAAAATGGTTGCCTTGATCTTCCTCGCTTGATTTGGTGTGTAAGGCGTATAATTGGGACATCACTGCAGTAGCATCAAGGCCTGCATTCTCTGCCAATGTTCTTGGAATGACTTCAAATGCTTCACCGTACTTTTTGATTGCATGTTGTAATAATCCTGGGGTACGCTCGCCGTATTGGACAATTCGAGCAGCAAGTTCCGTTTCAATGGCTCCGGCTCCTGCAACCAATTTTCCGTCCTTAGTTAAAGCCTTGACAACCGAAACACCGTCGTCAATAGCACGCTCCAAATCGTCCAACGCATTTTGAGTGGCTCCACGGAGAATGACTGTGGCTGTTCGTGAAACTTCCTTTTCTTGTCTAAACACAGTAACACGGTCACCACCAATTTCAAGAGTTTCCACAAAGTCAATAATTCCAAGCTCATCTGGTAATGGTGCGCCCAATCTAGGCAATGGCGTGGCTCCAACAACACGACATAGTCGACGGAGATCAAACTTTGAGGGAACCTTGAAAACCAAAATTCCTGCAAGGTTAAGATAATGTAAAGCCAGTTCGCCAATTCCTGCTCCAGCAATTACAACACGAATACCCGTATCAACAAGCTCCTTCACAATTGCTTCCATCTGCTTTTCCTCTCCCTTGGAAAACTCCAACATCTCTTTGGCATTGTGTAACAAGACAGTTCCCTTGGTTTCGGTGGCTGAGATATCAATAGGGGTAGTGAAAACACCAACCTTGGCTTTGGTAACCTTTTGAATTCTTCCTTCGGGTTCACGGTTAAAAACCATACCTTTGATGACCTTAGAGTTTGATAAACTAGATCCCATAATCTTGACAACTCGAATGTTATCGACATTGAACAAATGTGGGTTCTTGGTTGGCATGACATGAACAATAGCTTCACTAACCAACTGGGCAAGGAAATCTTCGTTGCCGTATTGCTTAGAAGCAAGCGCAGTTTGAACAGCCTTGGATACTTCGGCAGGATTTGTTAAATCTTTAATTTCATCTGCGACAAGCTTTTCGAGTTGCTCAAGGGCGTATTTGCTTGCAAGTTCATAACCCTGAACAATTTCAGAGGGATGAAGACCCAAACGAATCAATGAATCGGCTTGATTCAAAAATTCACCGGCAAGAATGAGAACGAGATTGGTAGCATCTCCAAGCTAAACCGATAAATGGTTAGATTTGTTTTCAGCTACTGAAATAACAATGAAAAAAAAAAAAAAAAAAGTATGGAATATTAATCAAAAAATACATACTTCTTGTTCTTGCTGTTCACTAGCCATAACAACAAGTTTAGCAGCAGGATGAATAATTTCAAGCTCCTTCAAAATAGTGGCAGCATCACTTGTAATGAAAATCTTTCCTAAATGATTAACAACAATCTTGTTATGACCTGAAGGACCAACTGAAGTGCGAATCATAGAAGTGATCTCGCGAACTGCTTGAATGTTTCGTGAAACAGCACCATCTTCAGAAGCATAGGTTTGATATCCTTGTTTAAAGAGGCCGGCGCCTGGAGCACTGGGAAGTTTAAGAGACATTGTCGTTGATTAAATGTTGATCTTGCAAAAAAAAAAAAAAAAAATCAATGAAAATTTAGGTGGTGGCGCAGAACTAGAGGCGAATCACGTGATATAACAATTGCAACACGTTTTGGAAAATGAATGGAAATTTCGCTCGCCAGAGTGGCTTTTCAAACCAAAAAAACAAAATAGAAACAAGCCCCCGTAATTATAATTTTTCCAAAAAAAAAAAAAAAAAAAAAAAAAAAAAAAAATTTAGAACCATATACCAACATGGATGCTTTAGATAAGGTGGACTATGACCCTGCGGTCCATCTCCAAATGCTGTTTTTCTCGCCTTCTAGTGTAGCAAAACTTCCTCAAGTCGCAGCAGCTGTTGGTTTACATAGGGATCGTTTAACTGCCGAAATCGATTCCACGACCCAAAAGGCAGAAGACGCTGCCAACGAAGAGTATTATGAACGAATACAAAATGGTCAAGAAAATTTAAATAATCTTCATGCTCGAATCGACGAGCTGAGAGCCCAAGCAGACGAAACAGGAACAAAAATTACCACAATGACATCTCATATTATATCCCTTGACAAAACAAAGTCCAATCTAATTCACAGTATCACAGTCCTAAAAAGACTTCAAATGCTCACCACTGCCTGCGACCAGCTCAAGGCGTTAGTCCAAAACCGGCATTATCGTGAAATGTCCCAAACACTACCCGCTGTCCAAGAGTTGATGTCTCATTTCAAGCCTTTTCGAAGTATCGACCAAATCGCCACTTTGAACCGACAGGTAGGAGAAATGCAGGTCGAAATCACGGACCAAATCTTTTCTGATTTTGATACCGTCTTATCTGGAAAAGGAGACCTTAATATGGCCAACAATTTATCAGATGCTACATTGGTTTTAGAACAATTGGGAGAATCCAACAAGACTAAATTGATCAATTGGTATTGTTCCACACAACTTAATGAATACAAGAATATTTTCAAATCTTCTGACGAAGCTGGGTCGCTAGAAAACATTGGCAGACGCTATTCTTATTTTAGGAGATTGCTCAAACAACACGTCGATAACAATGCAAAGTATTTCCAATCCAGTTGGCACATGGCTGAAAACCTAACCAATGCCTTTTGCAATACTACTAGAGACGATATCCGCACATTGCTCGCAAAAGAAGGTCGCCAAATTGACGTCCAGCTGTTGTTAAAGGCACTCCAAGAAACGCTAGAGTTTGAACAATACCTCGAAAAACGGTTCGGTAGTGTTAGTGACTCTCGAACAGATAGTTCATTTATCGACAAGACAAAGCATCCCGAAATCGCATTCACATCTGGAAAAACCATTTCGTTGGCTTTCCAGCCTCATCTTAATATATGGATTGATTATCAAGATAAACAGCTTGTTGAAAAGTTTCAACGGTTTAAAGCGCCACCAGCACCTAAAAATTCGGCAGACAATGAGCACGAACAAGAGTCTGACCCCACAGTGCTCCCTTCATCGGCAGACCTTTTTATTTTCTACCGTCAAGTTCTTGCCCAAACCGCAAAGCTGTCCACTAGCGAGCCTCTTTATAATCTTTCGAAATTGCTGGCCAAGTGGCTGGACGTCTATTGTAACCAAATCTTACGAACCACTTTGCCCAACCGACTTAATGACGAAGATGAGTTCAAAACTTTAGCATTGGTGATTTCTACAGCCGACTACTGTAATACCACAACATCCCAACTTGAAGACAAAATCAAATCGACAATCGACAAAGAGTTGAGCGAAAAAGTCTCATTTGACGAGCAACGGAGTCGGTTTCTTGACATTGTTAACAATGGTATCAAACGACTTGTCGGCAAGATCGAAGCCGCATTGGACTATTCCTGGCGCGAGATGGCCAACACCAATTGGTCTAAACTGGACGTTGTTGGCGACCAAAGCAGCTACGTTTCCGAACTCAATCGGTCTCTTCTTACCGAAACCCAAAAAGTGCTCAAATATGTCCACAAAAAGACATATGTTCGACTCGTTTGCGACAAGGTGGTGGAGGCAGTGGCTTCCTCGTTTTTGCTGAGTGTAATTAAATGTAAACCCATCTCTGAGGTTGCGTCTGAACAAATGTTGCTTGATTTGTATGTCGTTAAAAATACCCTTCTCAAGCTTCCGTCGTTGGCAAATGATGCAGACCCCAGTGCTCCAACCAGTTCTGCGTACTCTCGTCACGTTACGAGCAGTATCGGCCGTGTTGAAACGATACTTAAAGTCATTCTGACACAAAAGTCTCCAGCAGAAGGCCTTGTCCAAAACTACTTTTACCTTATTGGCGACAAATCAGCCGACAATTTTAAAAAGATTATGGAACTAAAAGGAATGTCCCGATCCGAGCAGTCGCGGTTTGTTGAACTTTTCAATGCTCACATGAAGGCCCATGACAAGTTAGTCGACGAGTCCCCATTACTTACGGCTGTTAGGTTAACAGGTGGAGGTTCCATTTCCGTAAACGGATCAACCAACAATGGAGTGACAAACACAATCGGAACACCATATAGCAGTTTACTTGGCGTGACCAACCCACTATCCAGCCACAACACGTCAGGTTCTTCTGGGCCTTTAAGTTCCTCGTCATCGTCGCTCGCTTCTAGAGACGCCTTTTCGCTCGTTCCTGTCAACGGCAGCAGTCCCGCAGACGCGGTATCTGCACTGGCAGCAAGTTTCAAATCAAGCCCGCCGTCGCTGCACATTCCAAAGTTTGAGCCATCTAAAGGGTTTACGATTGCCAAAGACCAAATTGAAAAGTCGTTTGAGAAAATTACTCAAGACACGCCTGTTTCCAAGTTTAATGAAAATATGAATAGAACATTTGGAAGGTTTTTCAGACGTGATACAAATAATGATAAAAATGGAAATTGAGTGGGCTGGTATTTTATGTGGGCATTTTTTGTTATTTATTTGTATAATTTAAATTCTAAAAGATATTTCAATTAATGAGTACGGTTCGCCTTTTTAAAAACAAAAAAAATATAATGCAAACATATAAACAATTTAGTACAAAACAATTTAATACAGTTGAACTCCAATAAAAATTTTCAAGTCGAGTATCATAATAATTTTTTTTTTCAAATACGTCGACAAAAACCAAACGATATCCATTTATTCTCCCATACCAGGAACATCCTGTAAGGAGGTTTCACCAGTCAAGATTGACAAAGTTTCAAGAACTCCATCCGGGTCAGCAAGGTGCCACGCAGCATTAGTCCTTTTGTTTGCAGGCCCAACAGTGACTGAAAAGATCCCGTCTGCTGAGCCTCGTTCGTAGGCGGCCTTGCGAGCACGAGCATTCTTTTCCGTGACCCGCTGCTGCTGTTGTATAGGTAGCTGCATTCTGCCGAGAGTGGCTTGGAGTTCAGAAGAAACAACGTCTTCATCTTCGTTTAGTGAAGTCATTGAGGATAAAGTGACAGAGGAACTGGAATGTTCGAGTGTGAGCGAAGAAGAAGAAGAAGAACTTGGGTTGGTAGAAAGCGAGGCAGCAGAGTAGGGCTTGGCCTCAGATCTGACGGCTTTAAACATATCTTCGTCAGTCTTGTCGTCACCGGAACAGTAGAGGAAATCGGGTACACAGGACCTGCCGTTGGCATCTATAGTTGTGTATCTTCTAATCAGTTGTTTAACGATTTCTCCCTTGTTGAATTGACGAGGACGGACTTCAATGTTTGCTTTTCCTTGCATGATCTCGACGTCGTATTTTGGAGACAGTTCTTTTTCGAGTTGTTTCTTGAGCTCGATTGCTTGGAAAATTCCAAATTCTGGGTCGGCTCGACGGTGATGCCAGGTAATAGAGGCTTGCTTGAGTTCAATATGACTGCCTTGTGTACGTTCGGTGAAGTAGTTGAAGATTCTCAAAGCATCCTCGCGCCAGCTCATATCGACTTTTTCAGCCAAGTTAATCCATTCAGAAGATCCAGCATCTTTATAAAAGCATCCATGTTCAGCAGAAAATCCAAGGGACGAGCCTAATGATGAAGATAAACCAAGCCATTTGTCAAGGAACTGGCAGTCTCTACCGGAAATAATCCAGACATGGTTATGAGGGTCTTTGGTAAGAAGTTCTAATGATTTGTAGAGACGAGCAGAGGGAATTGCAGCAGAGGGTTCACGAACAATGGGGGTCAATGTGCCGTCATAATCAAACATAAATAAACGGTTCTTGGAAACCTTATACTTTTGGGCCAAAAGAATGCGGTCAAGAGTAGGAGTTAAGAAAGATTGATCATGGCGAGCCAAGTTATAAATAAGACGGGAGATGTTTCTAGTGACCCAGTCTTGGACAGTGTTGGAGGTGACTGTTTTATAAAGATGGCCTTCAATAGTGGAATTTCTTTCGTTAGACTGGCTAAGACATTGGTTGATGGTTTGTGCTACACCAATACTGTCCCATGGATTTACTTGGATAGAGTCGACCAAGAGACCGGCTGTGCCAGTGAATTCAGAAAGAACTAGTGGAGAATGTTTATCCTTTTGGCAAACGACAAATTCAAGAGAGGTGGTATTCATGCCGTCACGGACGGAGGTAATTAAACCCAAATCGGCAGCTCTTAACAGAGCAAGGTATTCCTCGCGAGCAATATGGCGAGGATAGTGCTGGATAGGAGAATAGTCCAAGGTTCCGTAAGTGCCGTTGATTTTAGCAATCATTTCGGCAATCTTCTTATCAGTTTTGGCGACATTAAAGTAAGCAGGAGAGGTGACTTGGATAAGCACGACTTTTCCGACCCATTCGGGGTACAATGTCAAAAACATTTCATATGCATATAGTTTTTGGACAACACCGCGTACAGAATCGAGTCTGTCGCGACCGATGATGAGTTTTTTACCAGGATATAAGGCATGTAGGGCCGAAACCTTTGCGCCAATATCGGGGCTGAATGCGTCACGTTCAACAGCGACTGCGTCGATACCAATAGGGATCGTATCCACAGAAACGTGAACGCCGTAGGCGGAAATATAAGTTGGACGAGATTCCAGACTGAGCAAACGAGTGCAAGCAGAGATAAAATGGCGAGAGAAGTTGTAGGACTGGGTTGCGACGAGGTTTGCACCAAGCATGCCTTCAAGCAAGTCTTTACGGCGAGGCAAGACGCGGAAATATTCAGAAGACGGGAATGGGGAATGCAAGAACATGGCGACGTAAGCTTTAGGCATTCTCATTCGAAGAAGTTGGGGTAGTAAAAAGAGATAGTAGTCATGAATCCAAACAATATCGCCGGGTCGATACATTTGGGCAACACGTTCTGCAAAGGCTTCGTTCAAGGCGACATAACGTCTCCACCAGTCTTGTTCTTTTACACCATCTGTAGGCTGGCCTTGAATATAGTGCAGGATTGGCCAGATGATGTTTTCAGCATAGGCACGATAGTCTTGGGAGTCACCTTCTAACCAGACGGTGCCTACTTCGCCATAGATATCTCTACTAGCATCGTTTAAGGAAGCTTCAATAGACGATTTTTGAAAACCAGAGAGGGAGCGAGAATCTATTTCGTCTTTTGCAGTTGAATTGGTAGAAGTGTTTGTAGACGCAGTGGCGGCGGAATCGACAGAGTCTCTAATTTCGCCAGTCCAGCCGACTAGAAACGAGGTCCATTCGGGATGGGAGTGGATATCGGCAAGGGCTGAATAAAGGGCTGAGTTACCGCGTCGGTGTTGAACATTGAACTGGCCAGATTCGGGATCGCGGTATACTTGATGGGGTAAGTTTGCTAATACATTAATGATACGACCACTAAGCCCGAGATGGGTGGGGGCATCACTGAGTCTATGAATCAAAGGATAAGTTGGAGGAGTTCCTGGAGTTATTGGAGTTTCAGAACCTTGTGTATTTGATTCGGAGTCGGATGGATTAGAAGTCGATGATGATCCAGGCTTATATCCGGGTAGTTTATTTGTAGGTAGAGAGGACGCATGGACATCCAAATGAGTGACTGTATGATTATCAGCAACACTTTCAGAAAAAGAAGCAGCTTCGGCAGCCAAACCACCTAAAGCCGGAGTATTATGAGAAACAGGCATTGATGAGTTTAAATATGTATATATTTATGTAATAAACAAATGTTGAAATGACTTCAACATAAAAATAAAAAGAATGGTGTAAAAAGAAGAAAAAAAAAAAAAAAAAAAAAAGGTGGGATCGAGTCCTATATTTATATTTCGTACAAATACAGTTGTGACATTTGAACTCCAACATTGACAAAAAAAGCTCAGTATTTGAGTTCAATTTTTTTTCTTCAAACAGGAAAAACAAGATCGATCTGACTGAATTAAACTTAATCAACGGTTTATTCTGATTGAAATTGAAAATGGAGCTATTTGATCCATGCTCAAAAAAAATCAATAATTTATATACATTTACAAATCCAACTCGTTCAAAGCCAACAATTCTCAACCAAAATCACCAAAAAACAAATACCAATGTTTAAGAACAAAAAATCTCTCTAACCAAAGTCAAAAAAACCAGCTTTGAATATTATTTAAAGCTTGTTTTTATTTTTTATTTTCAAAAAAATCCTTGGATGGACTGATCTGCCCCATGGGGAACTCTTGTTCAAGTATATAAAAAAAACTACTCGAGAAACAACACATTGTGGATATCAACACCAGCATTCTTTTTCAATCAAAGTCGGCATCTTCATTCAATTATAAAAGGGTTTCGTCATCCAAATTATATTTATGGAACTCACTAATCAACAGGAACTTGTAACTACAATGAACCGACCTGAACAATTTCAACATGATTCAAGACTCATTTAATTTTAACCAATCATGTTTGCAGGTTCATGTCTTTCCACTTTTTTTTATATAAATTTATTTTTCACCAAAAAAATCACGCTGTTCTCAAACTTTGCAAATTGTTCAACAAAAAACCGTTACAGAATTCTCGGTATTCTCAAACATTTCATCCACGTGGAACCATCCCCGTAATGGATCTCTTCTATCCGGTCCTGTCGGTCGTTCAGTACAATAAATATACTGTACTCTTACTCAGTCGCATGTTGCTATCCTCGTCTTGTGGACAAACATTCTTTCCCTGATCTGGTCCATACGGCTTTAGCAATAAAAATGTAAAAAAAAAAAAAAAAGAAAGGGACCTCACTGCATATCTGGAACAATACAAGAAACTTTAGCTCCATCGACAAATATTTGTAAAAAAATTGGACGACACCGGAATCGAACCGGGGACCTCTCGCATGCTAAGCGAATGTGATAACCAACTACACCAGACGCCCGTTTTTTTTTGTAAGAAATCAGCCCTACCTCTGGACCAGTGAAACCCAACCTCAAAGATATTACCTAAGCAATCAATGACCAAGACAAAAGGGAAATTAAGATTCGAAATGAAACTGATGAAACAAGGGATATAAGATAAAGCCAATAAAACAACGAAGATCAGACAAAACTCAGTAAGTCGGAGACTTAGGAAAATAACAATATTCTCGATGGTTTCCTGATGGGGATTAATTATCATTTTGACGGATAGAAATAGAGATGGAATTCCCAGTTGAAGGATTACATCCTTAACACACGAGACTCAGCCCTTTACAGACTACTACTGATCTATCATCAGAATCTATACTTTAGATATATTTATCTACATTGTCATAACTCTTGAATCCATTCTATTACATCCCCTTCCTCTAAACAGATAAGAACCATACTAATTATTAGGTGCGTAGTATTCAAGCTCCCTCCGCATAAGGCAAAGATCTCAATTCGGGTCCGAATCCTTACATTTTCAAAAAATATTTTGGATCAATTTGACATATCTTAAATACTTTCAATTTTCAATATTTAAATTTCATTTTTCCTTCGAAATCTAGCAATAAATATTGATTTTCGTAAGCCAGGTCTCTCACAGTTACTTATGTTTATTTGAATTGTCACTCGAAATTGAATTTAAAACATTACAAAAATGAAATGATCAAGTCCATTCAACTAAATTTGTTAAACGGATGGCCTAAAGGTAACTAATATTATACATTTTTATAACCCGTAATTAAAATAAATTACAGTTTTAAAACTATTTCCAAACTATTTCCAAACTTTTTCAATTATATCAAATAGATTGCAAATTTACAAATACCCATCAAAGACTTCATTTTTCAAAACATTTTATATACAGTCAATCAATCACGATTGGTTTTTACAACTCTCAACTTTTTCATCAAAATCTTTCATCTCTAGAAAAATTCATCAAAATACTGGTTGCTTCTGTATCGGTCAATGGCGGACCTTTTGTTAAATTTCCTTTAAACCCAAAGTCTTCCACACAAATTGGCTTTTCACCTTGGCCTGGGAACCCCATCTTTTTCACTGCCCAGCTTCTTTCCAAACAAATGTTGCACTTACAAACGTGGAACTGCTGAGGAGGTCCTTCGTACTGATTTGAACCATATCCTCCCACAGCGTCAGGGTTATAATATGGAAGAAACTTTACTGGTTCTTGGCAGTACGGGTCTGTACAAAGCTCCGGCATTATTGTACTTGCCGGAACTAGGTCAAGTTGTTTGAGTGGTGGTAGTATACATGGTGTAGCTACTCTAGTTTCAGGTAAACTAAAACAGGGATTGCGGTTAGATTCAAGCATTCCTGCAATACTTGAGATTGGTGCAAGGTGGTTTGATTCTCTTTTAACAACATATAAATCTTGAGATGCTTCGTAGTCAAGATGACTATGTAACAGATTTTCAATCTTGTGTCCTAAAGTACCAGCTTCATTCGATTCAGTATGTGGCTTGTATACTCTGTAGTTTTGGACTGCCTCCGAATTTAATGTAAAGTTGTGTCGATATAAATGTGGAATCTCATGTGCTGTCTGAACAAAAGCAGACGGATTTTGACATCGGTACTCGGAAGCTGACTCGCTTGGTTTGTTAGCCCAGTCATAATGGCGGCGATATCCATATTTTTGGCTATGATCAACAATGTTTACACCTGGCACACCAATTCCATTATTTACATTCAATTGTTGCAACGAATCTTGAGTAAAACCTCGTTTTTTCCAATCAGCGCCAGCTTCGCTATAGATGTCTAGTCTTTGTAAAGATTCGTTTGTCAATAATGGTGCTATTTGTCTTTTCGTATTATTGTCTTCAGGAGCCAATATCCTAGACTCGTCTTGAATGGGATCACAATATGAATAGTCGCCACACTGCCTATTTAAAAAATCTTGTTGAAAAAAGTGTTCACCACAAGGTAAACGGTTTGCTGTTTTTAAAAGAGTTCCACGACTACCTAATATTCCAGAGTCTGTAACTTTTTCTTCGTTCTTCTTTTCATAATCAAGACGACGTTTGTCACCATTTGCCGATACGTCCAACTCAAAACACCTATTCATACAAGAATTTGCAGGTGCCATGGCGTTATAATTATTTTGGTCATTATTAAAACTTTCACCAAGTTGTTCCAAATCCGTCTCGTGAGCACATTTTTTAGAAATTCTAAACGATTTCCCCGTTTTGTTGATTCCTGTAGATTGTTTTGTCAAGTTTTGCTTTCCTCCACTCACCATATGCGTTTTTTCGCCGCCTAGTTCAGGTGGTTCAGGATTTCCAACCAAACAAAATGTACTGGAATTGATATTGTTTAATAAAGCTGATTTGGCAATTGTTGCTTTTTTTATTCTAAAAGCTCGGGGTTTTCGTTTGGATGTGCGCTGTTTAGGAGGAATAGATACCGGTTCAGAAGCGGAAAAACTAGACCCTCGTGAATTTGAAACCATGGCAAAATGTAACTTAGTTTTTGAATCTAATAGCCCAATATGCTTGATATTTTGTTACTAATGGCTAATATGTAATATTTACAGTTGTGGAAACTGTAAACAGAAAAGCAAGGAAATATATTTTGTAATGGAGAATTTTAACAAGTCGATTTAAAATCCATGAATTAAACGGAATGATGAACAACTAAATACTATTTTATTTAAAAAAATGTTATTAGGGCAACTTACTCTAAGCAAGTCATTTCAATTCATGTGTAATTATCCCAAACGATTTATAGTCGATAAAATCAACACGAAAAAACAATACTTGTATATTTATACAGTAACTGATTAATGCAAAAACCAGTTTACAATCGTTTTCCAATGATTTATATTTAGCTTCAATGTTTGTAAATTTCTTTTTTTTAGAACCTTGGTTTTGTTTAGATTTGATAGCTGAAAAAGATAGAAAACTTGCAAAATATTGGTCCAACAGCATGAAAAAGGTCTAGTTTTTCTCTTTTCATAAATGTGTGTGACAAAAAAAATCTATTTCTTTGATTTAACGACTTTTGGTCCACAATACTCACAATTTAGAGTCGTTTTAAAAGTGTACAAATGGAAACGGGATTAAATTATTATTTTGTCGATATTTATTTATTCCCCAAGTAAAAGTGTTTCTTGTTTCTACAGATTTTTGCAATGGAGTTGTGATTTTTGAAAAAGATTATACAATTTACAGTTGATGCAAATATCAAATTATATTCCAATTTATTTTATACCAACCTTGAGTTTTGTGTAACAATATATCATGAATCCTTCAAAACACATGCAAACGCTACTACCTACGTTGTTAATTCTCAATCACCTTGTATCTTTAAGTGCTCAAGCCTTTGTGTGTTTATGCATATACCCCAGCGGTAAAATATACATAGTTTTGGCGAAATGTGTCAAGGTTTATAATTGGTTCAGGTTTTACCTTTCTTTTTCACACTGACCAAAGCTACGGAAACCAGCCCACTGGGCATCAAGGTAGTCAAAAAGAGTCACCACTTTGTAATGGTATTGGATCAAATATTGCAAAAATATGTAGCTAAATGAGTTTTTGTCTTGACGACAAACCTTGGTCAATAAAATGAGTTTATATCTACATTAATACTTTATTATCCCCCTCAAAAATCCGGTTTACTGATGGAATATGGCTAAAAGCCCATAGTTTGGTAACTTTAAAAAAGGTTTAAGTTAGTATTTATGATTTTTGGTCGATCTGGTATACTTTCAGCCAACGGTTGTGCATTAGTCAATTGGTTTTGTAGGTTAAAGTGCATTTTCCAAAAAAATAAATAAAAAATATATATCTATATTTAGTTTAAACGGACAAATGTTGGTATTCACCACGAAACTAATGACAAAACACCAATTGTAATCTGTTGCAACACATCCAATCGAGGCCTCTTGTTTTTGCAAATAAAATTGGATTTTGGTCAAATGTGCTAGACTTTTCTTTTGTCAGCGATTGCTTACTTTGACTGCGTTTCAAAGCGAATATCTTTTCCAGGCTTTTATACTCTAATTTAATTACAAATGACAAATAAATAAATTATAGAGTTTTAAACCAGGGAAAATATACATTGCACAAATTTTTTTAACAAAAATCAACATCAGATACCGAAAATCGATGGTTTTTATGCCGTTTAGGCAGTTTTGGAACCTTTTCGGTTTTATATTCTCGAGAAATGTAACGTGGTACACCAAACATATCGCAACCACTACCAAGTACATCGTATGGGGAGATCGTCACTTCAAAACACTCCTCATTGAAATTTTTGCTTCCCCTGTTACTATTTGTACCACTAGTTATCGATTTGTTTTCAGAAAGGTGTTGTTTGTCAGGGGCTTCTAAATTTGTATCCATTCTTTCGGGATCTTTGTCTTTAAAAATAGTATTTTTTTTGTGATTGTGTTTCATATGGGTGGTATTTCGTAGCTTAAAGTTACAATAGGTAGTGTGTCGATTATAATTAGTTACTGATTGAGGAGGCCCATATTCAGTGAAGGAATGCACCATTTCCGCCGAGTCTACAAAACCGGATACAGGACTAGTCGATCTGCTGTTCTTTTCAAACCTTTTTAGAATCAAATTGTTTCCTGTCTTTTCCTCCCACGGGTCTCGTAATTTATTGGCTGGCAACGATAGATTTTTACGTTTGCAAACAACCAAGGGGGCAACGGAGACTGGTCTATAGTTATCGTCAAAACTGACTTGATGAGACTGATTGTGTTTAGGTGTTTTTTGTTGTAATACTACGTCATAGCCGTCTTGACGAAAACAACAATCTAATCCGACTTGCGTATTTCCAAGTTTGAAAAAAGGGTCTGTTGAAGGAGAATGCAATAAATTGGAGCATACTGGGGTCAAAGTATTATGATCTGGCTCAATTACTGGAGCTATCAATCCAACAGTTTCATTATCGTGACCAATATCACTCAAGGGTTTGTCATAAATGAGATTCGTTTTGTTTATGCTGTCATTTCCAAATGGAATGGTTGAACTGGCCTGTCCAAATATAACCGACTCTTCACTGTAATATTTTGCATTTTCAAAAGATTGTTGGCCAGCATGATATACAGAATCATGGATCGGTGGAACAAAGAAAAGTGAAGGCGGAAAATGAAATGCATCAATACTTTCCTGGACATCTCTAATCTTTATATTCCCATCAACTTTCATTGAAATACGGTCTTGATTAAGATTTGAAACTGATTGTTTGTGGTCGCCAGTAAGAAGGGGCGACTGTATCCTTTTCAACGACTCCAGTCCAATATCGACCGTACCAGAATTCTCAATGTCTAAAGGCATCAATTTTTCCTTACAAAATTCATTGAAATTTAGTTTAGACAAGCCAGGAACAAACTTTTTATTGCTCATATTGTTTAAGGCATAACCTGTAAACGCTAAACTTTTGCTAGAGTTACGCACAATTTTTTGCTGATCTTTTCCATCACAAATGCTACTCACGTCATTCATGCCATGAAACCTATTGGCACTAGTTTCATGGGCTTCTTCAGTCATAATTTCACTGGTGTTATTGCTGGTGCTTCTATAGAAAGAAGTAGCCTCAGCATCGTGGCTAATATCCGTGATGCTATGCACATTAGAATAGGAGCTTGCAACAGTTCCAACCGAAATATGCGTGTCGCTTGAAAAAAAAAAGGAATCGGTAGGCAATGTCCAATCCTGTGTTTGAAGTAATTGCTTGTGGATCCAAGGATTTGGGTTAATAAAAGAGGTTATATCTTTTGGATCTCTGACTGTTTTTTTGCTAATGCATATATTCGGATTGCTTGAGTTTTCAAAAAACCCAAAACTCGTGTTCTTGTTCACAATAGAACTGCGACTAATTATTTGGGAATTTGATTTCAAAGTATCAGCTTTGTGCTTTGGCGCATTGGCATCGCTTTTAAAATATGACATGCAAATGTTAGAATCACTAGGTACATTATCTGAAATATTCAAGGATTGATGTAAATGATTGATTTGAAAACCATTTGAATATGCTTCTTTGCCAGTTTCGATATATCCTGTTTTTATGTTTTTGCCAATGTGTTGTGGAGATGAGTGATTTTTGTTGAAACAATTTCTTGATTTTGATCTGAATATTCCGTCGACATTGATAAGGGTGTTTTTGCTGTTATTGAAAAAAGAATCATTCAATTTTTGCCGATTGAAATACCTTGGATTAGGATTTGTGGTGGAAGAACAACGAATGGGAACGGCTTCATGGTCGTCCAATGGAACATGTTTTTCTTTTTTGAGACAAGCTTTTGGATCCACATTTGTCAATAAATGAAAAGGCATTGGAAACTTGAATACTTTTTTTTTGATTTTTTCAATTTTTTTAAATTGGCCATTTCCTGTTTTGTGTTTTAATGCTTTTGGTTCAGGTGAAATATCTTTAGAGTGGCTGTCTCTATTTCTGCATCTTGGTATTACAGTGTTTAAACTGGTACGGATTTTGGCACTCGAAATGTCTTTGAAGTTATGTATTTCTGGACTCGGTTTCATTTTAGATTCAGTTGACATGTACGGTTGTGAATCAGGAGTATGAAGCCGTTTTAGGGTAGTACCGAACTTGGGGTTGAAAATTTTATAGCAAAGGGATGACGAATTAGTCAAAGGTTTCATGTTTTGAACGGACTGAATATATGTTTTATAATCTGGTTGAGCAGATTGGTTTTTTCTGCTGAAGGCATGTGAAAATATCGAGGCAGGAACGGAAAACAACAGTTTTGATCCGACTGAGTACATTAAAGCAGTGAAATGCAGCCTTTTATTTTCTTTTGCAGGTTCAGGAGGACCTGAAGACGAAATCGAATGTTGGGTGTCATAACTGCTATGAGTTGTATAATGAATTTTCTGGATAAAAATCCCAAAAGATGCACGAGAAGGAGTGACTTGACGAATGTGGGAATGTTTATAATTGCCGTGCAAAGAATTTGCATCATGTATGATTGTTTTATGGATAACCTGAAATACAGTCAAACTGCCTTGAATGACAATGGAAACGATCCACAACAAAAAGCAAATTATTTCAAGGATTGTAATTTTAGACAAGTCTGTATTAACTTCATGATACTGGTTTGTAGCCGTTGTATTGCCAAACGAATTCAGCAAGATGAAGCGTTGTATTATCCAGTAAATTCCTCCGATGATAGTACCAATGATTGGCAAAGATATTATTATAAATGCGATTAAAATGGTATGCAGAAATGTCTTATTACCATATGGAGCGTTTGAATAAGGACCAAAAGCTGTCGCAGATGGAGTTATTGGGGTTGTAGGAATCGATGGCTGCTTGGAATTTTGCCCTGTGTCCATACTTGTCTTTTTTGCAGAAAAAAATGGATAAATGATATCGCAAGATATTTTCAATACAGTACTAAACAAGGAAAAGCAAGCAGTCACGACTGCTCCAGTTTGCACATTACAAGCATGTTTAGGAAGGTACAAATTTTTGATCAAGTATATTGATATCACAAAAACAGAAATAGGGAAAGTGATATAGATTGCAGTAGACAAAACGGGTTTTTTACTCAAATATGCTTTGGATTTATTGGAGTTGTAGCATTCAAAGTGTGTTTCAGAGCTTTGATGGAAAGTGTCTGATAAAGAATATGGTTTAGATATGGTTTTAGATTCATTAATGTTTGAATTGTTCTTGTTGAAACTGTTTGAACTAGACGCTCCAAACATGATATTTGGAAAACTAGAAGTTTGAGACATGATGAAGATGAAAGACATGAAGGATAGTCTTCAAGACTTTATGAAATAAAAAGAAATAAAAAGGTTACAAGCATAGAAAAGAATTGTTAATTTCAGGTGAAGAATATTTTAGACAGAACAACAATTTCCATTGCATGATTCAATATAAATTAAAATTGTACCAAAACCATATTAATCACAAATTATTAGTCAAGAAGGTATTTGAAATGCAATTGCCAAAATGAATTTAGATTTCAGAATCTAAATGAAGTACAAGAAATGAATATCGAGGATGGACTAATTTGTAAATGAAATATTATTTTTCGCACAAACAGAACCATACCTCAAGTATCTGAAGGCATTTGATATTGGAAAAACTGAAGCCTATAAGTGATGCTTCATTATAAACACAAAACTGTGTTTTTGTATAAAGTGAAGAATGACGCATATGATAGATTTTCAGGGTTCAAAATGTCTGATCGTTTACAATTATGCGCGACCGGGTAACTGGTCAACTAAAGGCTTTTTTTTTTTTTTGTAAAAAAGGGGGATGAAGCAGACCATGATTGGCCATAATGTTGGGAATTTATAATATTGCAAGACATCACCATCGACTAAAAACACCAAAAATCAGGCGGTTTAAATCTTTTTTTCTTCTATTGAACTGCAAAGCTGCAACATTGACTGCAACATTGCTGAATTGAGCTCTGCTTCAGTTTGTTTGTCGGGTTTCCACGTACGACAGTCGCCAAACCTGTCAATTTCCAGCGCCAAAGCGTTCAGTTTTTATTACACAAACGTGACAACAAGCAGCCGATACATACATTTCATCAACACTAGTTTAGTTCTTCTTGTCCACCGTCGCCATCTTCACCACCTCCTTTTGTTCAATTCCTCGAGCACCATCATGGTCGAATACAGTAAAATTGTTGTTGGCTCGCATTCGGCCAGTTCTTCCACTTCGACACTATCTCGAATGTTGGATGCTTCTCACCTGCATTCTCCGTCTATGGTAGGTTTTTTTGTGTCGAAGCACCACACTTGTCCTTTATTATTCTTGCTTTTATTAATGGAAAATTCAATCTTAACTGACAAAATCTTTCTTGAATCGCTTTTTATTCACCAATAATCCTTCATTCAGTACACTTCTACTCCGTCAGCTATTAATCGTAACGTCTCTTCCGGCTCATCTCATGTCCACTCATCATCGTCATCTTCTACTTCTTCTCAAAGATCTGCCTCTAGAATCTTTTTGGCTACCGATTCCGTGTCATCTTCTATGGTCTCGGATTCAGCAACCTCAAATAGATCCTCTTCTGTATCATCCATTCCAAAGAGTATCAACATGACTCCGCATGCAATCACTACTGATTCTAATAACTTGCCTACCCTTTCCAGAGGAACTGCAGCCAATTCTGTATCGTCTCGCAAATCTTTTGCTCCCATTTCCTCCATGACATCAACTTCTTCTTCTTCTTTAGCATCTTTATCTTCTTCTTCAATCAAACAGTATCGTAAAACGAGTTCTTCTGGTTTGCACAGTGATTCACTGAACACATGTGGCTTAACCTTTGATTCCAATTATCCCTCACGTTCCAGCACGGATGACGACTTTCATATCGTCAGCTTTGATAGAACAAAGACAAACAGCAGTACCAAGTCCTCCAATTCTCTTGATTCTGAAACAGAGCTTTTCAAAATCAATAATTATGATGACAACGATTCAACCATTGTTCCCAAATCTAATCCTGCTCCTTCAATTTCTATTCCTAAAGCGGTCAACCATGACAGTGCTTATTCCAACAATTCGGCCCACGACAATTTATCTCAACTGGACCGTCCCACACACATATCTGCATCACTTGGAAAGGATCCTCTTTCTTATAATGGGCCCAGTCGACCAATTCCTGTAGGTTCACATAGTGTTTCTGTTCCCAATAGCCCTTCTGTTGGCCCAATGTCGCTGCCTCAAGGCCTAAAACCTCCCTCTAGAGCACACTCAGCTTTGAGCTTATTTAAGAACAAAGGCCGACGGAATCGTGGGAACTCTACATCCAGCCAATCATCTTCCATCAGCGAGTCTCCATCCCACTCGAGCACCAGCACCGCTAGGAGTCGTACTTCTCATTCATCCATGGCCGATTTAAAGCGCTTTTTTCACAAGCCTTGGAAACACAACGCCCTCAACTTCTCCGACCCGGAAAACATTCCAGATTTACAATCACCATTTTACCGCGAACCTGAATCTCCCCCCGATTCAAGCTCTCCCAAGCTTAAAGCTGCTGACTCATCTCCTTTGTCCAAACCTAAACGCTCATCCTTTTTGGGAATCGGCAAAGAAAAAGAACACAAAACTCCAAAGGACAAAGACTCGGCCTTTTCAAATCAGCATCATTTCAAAAAGTCCCTATCTAAAAGCTACGGCAAGTTAGGCAAGGCGCTTGGCGAGGGAGCAGGAGGAAACGTGCGTTTGGTCCAAGGCAAAACAGGAAGAATTTATGCAGTCAAGGAATTTCGACAAAAGGCTTCGTATGAAAGCGTCCGGGATTATTCCAAAAAGGTCACAGGAGAGTATTGCATTGGCCTTGCTTTAAAGCACCCAAACATTATAGAAACAGTCGACATCATTTATGAAACCGACAAGATCTACCAGGTCATGGAATACTGCGAGTATGATCTTTTTGCAATTGTCATGTCGGGAAAAATGACATTGGAAGAAGTCTACTGCGGGTTTAAACAGCTTATTAATGGTGTCAAGTATATGCATCAAGCTGGCTTGGCTCACCGTGACTTGAAATTGGATAACTGCGTCATCAACGAACAGGGCATTCTTAAAATCATCGATTTCGGATCTGCAGTCGTGTTCAAATATCCCGAATCAGATAAAATTCATGAAGCGCTTGGTGTTGTTGGATCTGACCCATATTTGGCGCCTGAGGTTATTACTAAACTCAACTACGACCCACGATCTGTCGACATTTGGTCCGCTGCTATTGTTTTTTGCTGCATGTTGATGAAAAAGTTTCCTTGGAAATCACCACGCCTTTCAGACAATTCATATAAACAGTTTGCTACTGGCTTAGAAGCCATGAAACGCGAACAGACTGAGCTGAGAGAAGCACAGAAGGCTGCTGCTGCTGGTTTTACCACTGGTGTCGGGCCCAGGGTTTCCCTCCCCAATGGTTATGATAGTGCATCTGCTGCAGTACTTTCAGGGCAGATTGCATGTGGTCCTACCAGATTGCTCAAAAATCTTCCAGTAGAGCCCCAAAGCATCGTGCTTCGCATGTTGGACACAGACCCGGCTGGCCGGTGCTCTATTTTTGATGTTTGGAATGATCCTTGGTTTAAAACAGTTTCTTATTGTACGGTCGATTCTCACGGCCATTTACGATCTGCTTCAGACCATACGCACACCCAAGTCGACTTTGAAGATGCGCATATTGCCACACTGGAAAAGAAAAACAAAAAGAAGAAGGAAAAGGAAAAGTTATGGTAGTAGCTGTTTCCTGAATTATATATATTTGTGCTTTCTCAACATGATGAAAACACACAGTGTACAAATAAGTTTATAAAAGTAGGTAATAACTACAGATTTTATGCTTCCGATTGAAAAAAAAAAAAGTGAAATATTCAATTGAAACAAAAAACACAGAGTGTTTGCATTCATTTTTCTATTTCTTTTACGTGATATCACTCTTGGAGATTCACCAGGAAAAGGTGTTTTCAATAAAGGAATACAGGTCCATTTTTTTTACAAGGTTGAAAAAGCATACTTGTAGTCACCCAGGTTGACATAAACGTCACCAAACTATTTAGTAATTACCATCAGTGAGCTGTATTGAAACTTTATCAACGTTTATGTACATTTCAAACGGTTTTTCTAGGTACTTGGAAAGAATATCTGTAAATACAAGCACATGAAAAGTATTTTCAAAATAAAATAAAATAAAAATACTGATTGAATCTTTAACTTTAGAAACCATTAAACAGGTGTCAAAAATTTTTTCAATCAGTCTTTAAATAAATTTCCGTTTAGTACCATTTCTAGATATATAATAATAAAAAAAACTCTAATAGAAATGTATCATTCTCCTACACTTTGCCTATCACTTGTTACGATAAGCTAATCTCGTTTAAAGATTTATGATGTCATTCGTCTGGTAGACTTATTCCAAAGACATGGAACAACCAACACCTGCAAAATTATGTGATTTATGAAGTTAAATTTAAAGTTTTGAAAAACATTAGAACCGAGGATTTCCAACAGCGATGGCTTGTTTCTAAATTGTTGAATCGGCGGACGTGCGATCTGTTTGCGGATCTATATTTAGGATGCAACCTGAACCAAACCCAGTAAATCGGCCTATTAACTTCAACTATAAGGTGACTGAATGTTTCAAAATACTAGTCTCCATTTTATAAGCTCACATCAATTGTATTTGGGTCCTGTTGGTTGTAAACTTTAGTGTTTATATAAAATAGTGGAATCAGTGAAAATAGCTTTCTTTGAGTTATTTTGGTTTATAAAAACATTCAATAAAACAAGTTACCAAAGTCTTTGATTTAAATATGAATCATTGAACTTAACTATATTGGTCCTGTTTTTACAAAAGTTTCAACAATCAGCATTATTCTAAAGTATTGCAGTTTTTGGATTGTTTGTGTAAGTTTGACTTCAGCTGTTGGGTTTTACAATTCATACCAAAAACACCTCTCATCACAATCATATAATAACTACATAGATAATAAAACAAAATACATTTGTTTATGATAATTGGCTTGAATACAAAATGGTCTTTGAACATTGGTCCAAAGCTTTTGGTTCCACACTTGTCTGTTACCAGCCGAGGTGCGGGATATTCCTATCATGTGACATGGGCTAGGGTAATATTTATTTCAAAATTGACAACACTTTAATTTTTTTGAATTTCCAACCTTGCAATATAGTGACAAATTGCCTTCAATTTCTATAAAATCAATACATTCACGCGTTTTTTTGTATACCATCGACGTGTTACTTGATGAAATTTCAATAAAAAACATTATTTAACGCATTTGATATTTTTAAATTTGTCTAAAAATTTTAAATTACATCCATTAAACTCGTGTTGTCTTGGTTTGTTTTGCCTTCAACTGTTTATAAAATCTCTTACGATCCAGATTCCCACATTGATATTTAGCTTCTTTCTATCAATTTCTACTTTCAAGTTTCAGTTGACTCCAGAATTTTTGATTCGAGAATGTCATTCAATCCTTCCCAGTTTAACCAAAACACTTCCGGCGGACAGTTTTCAGCAAATGGAAATTCGCAGCAACAACAAAATATGGCCAACGCGATGAATTTCTTGTCGCCCGAAAATATGGCTCAATTGCAAGTCAAGTTTGCTCAAATCCAACAACAATACCCTAATGGAGCTCCTCCGCTAATCCAAGCACAGATTGATGCCTTTAATCGACAAATCCAGATTCAGCAACAAGCCACTAGAAACCAGCTCCAAATGCAACAGCCACGACACTTGCAACAAAACCGTTCAGAAAATTTGGCAAGTCCTCAGGTTCAACAAAACTCTCAAGTAAATTCTCCGCAATCAAACAGGTTTTCAAACTCAGGCCCTGTTCAACAGCAAGTGCCAATCAATGCAATGGCCCAACCTCAGTTACAAAATAACATTTCGTTTCAATCAAACCCCAAAATCCAAAACCAGCGTGTCTCAGGACATTCCGCAAGAAACAGTATTTCCGCTAGTTCTAGACACAACCAAGTGCAAATGCCGTCACAGCAAACGTTACCCCATAACATTAACCCGGCACAAGCGGCCCAATTGGTTGCTGCTCAGCGTGCCCAACAGGCGTCTCAAAACCAGGCCTCCTTTCAGCAATCTTCAGATAGCCAATCTCTTAATAAATCATCCAACGACACATTAGCAAATTCACAGCAGCAAGACCTTCAAATGGCGTTGGCGCAGGGAAACTCTCAACAGCTGACAAAGCTGAACGAACCAGAGTATTCTACACCAGAAGAAATTCTTGAAGTTTTACGCGGATTACCAGAAGCTGATGAACACGATGTTACTACCAAATTTGTTGAGAAGGCATTGTATAAGGACAGTGTTTACGAACAACATATGGATTATGTTCATGATAGATTCAACCGGATCATCAAACGAAAACGTACAGAGTTGCAATACTACAATCAAGTGTTGGCTGTTCGCCAAAACCAACCCGGTGCACTGTTTTGTGGCGGATACATGGGATACGGCAATGGCTGGACATATAACCAATTTGATGTCGACATTGTGTATCCAAAAAAACGAAAACGCAATAATCGTGTTTCTGAGGAACTAAATCTTACTCCTCACCAGCTCGAATCCATTTCAAACACGTCTGAAATATTGGTTCCCATTCGTTTGGATATTGAAAAGGATAAGTATCGTTTGAGAGATACATTCACGTGGAATTTAAATGAAAAGTTTTTACCTGTCCAGCTATTTGCACAATCCTTACTGGACGACTTTTTACTTCCCCAATCTCTGTTTCCGACAGTTGCCACGTCTATTGAGGAACAGCTCAAGGACTACGTTAATAACCGCAAGCCCAATTATTCGGAACCCACATATACTAAGAGCGGAAATTATATTGACGAAGATTTGCGGATAACAGTGAAATTGGATATCACAGTCGGCCAACACAATTTAGTCGATCAGTTTGAATGGGATGTCAACTGTCCAGAAAACTCGCCTGAAGAGTTTGCAGAAGTGATGTGCCGTGAACTGAATTTATCTGGCGAATTCAAAACTGCAATTGCCCATTCCATTCGTGAACAAACACAGTTGCTTGTCAAGTCGTTGGCTCTCATTCACTACCCATTTGACGGAACAGTAGTTGAAGATGAAGACATTCGAAGAGAGCTGTGTCCCCCCATTATTGATTACATGAGAGCCAAGGCTCATTTCAAAGAGTTTTCTCCTGCACTCTTTGAAATTTCTGAACTGGAGCTGGATAGACAGGATAGGGACAGAGATAGAGACTCACGCCGTAAAAGACGACAAGGCCGGGCGGGTCGCCGGAACGGACCTGCCTTGCCCGATTTCCGTGAGACTTTGCGCACTTTCAGGACGCCCGTTTATTCTTCAGTGTTACCTGGCAGTCTCGACCACAACGTGGAGCTGCTACGTCGAATGCTAGAAGAGGAAAGAAACGACGAAGATGAAGCCAAAAACAATGCCTTACACACCAATTCTGCTGCCTTTTCGGCGGCCGTTGGCAGCCACCGGTCTAGACATTTTGATCGGGCATCTAGTGCTTCGTTTAGCGGACACGTTCCTCCTAAACCTCTTGGCCGTCCTCCTTTGAACAGACATGTGCCGACGCACTATGGAGCAAACAGCAGTGCTAATAGCTCCTTTTCGTCACACTATTCTTCACCGCAACCGGAGTCGTACCTTGTTTCTTTAAAAATTCCCAGACTCGGTCTGTTTTTGGAAAGAATCGAAAAGACCTCGTTCAGGTGAATGTGAGTCCTTTTTTTGTATTGATTTTACGATATTGAAAATATATACTTTCCAAACCTTTTTGTATTTACCAAATTGATTCATTAAATTCATGTTTTCAAATGTGCAAAAAAAAAATATATATATATATTGATAATCAATTGTAAACAATCCAAATCCGGGTAACCAGAATCACAAAAATCCCAACACTTGAAAAAATTATAATCAAATTTCAAGTGAAAGAGTTGACCTGTCACACAATTCCGACAGTCTGCCAACGTGACGACACTCATTTGCATTTATTTATTTATTTATTAGCACACTCACTATGGAAAACGTTGGCGATTTGATTCGAATGGTGACCCGCGGGTTTTACGATATCCGAAGCGTTTTGATCATGGATGCGTTGTTGGTTCACAAGGTGTACGTTGACACTCTAAAGACTTTGGATATATCTCTAACGTTGGATGGGCTTTAATTTAGGTTGACTGACGACGATATGAAGCAGATGTTGGATATCCAACAAAAGGAAATTCGAGGTTTATGTTCGAAACTAAAGGACGACCATTTATTAAAAGAGTATGTTTTGTTGAAAGCGGTTTTTGGATTATGTCTCAACGGTATTGATTGGTTCATCCAACTATTTTTCCGAGTATTGCATCGCTTTTACTGTTTTTCTTGCAGTAGCTAACCATATTTTTTTACCAATTCATAGTCATATCCAAAAGGAGGAAGGTAACACATATCGCCCAGTAACCAAAACCTATTATTATATTCGATACACAGAGGCTGTTGATGCAATCAAGTGGAAAGTTCATCAAACTGCTAAAACTCTTTCTGACGAAATCACAGCTGTATGTTTCTATATTAGATGTCACTTTATTAGACTTCACTTGAAAAACTCATGTGGAACTAACACTGATTTAATTTTTATCGTGAATAAAGGAAGCTTATCCACAAGGCTATATTTGTCCCCAGTGTGGAGAACGGTACTCTTCTCTTGATGCTGTGGCATTGGTCAACGATGTGGGTTTCTTCATTTGCTCAATTTGCGGCGAGCAGCTCCAAGAAGACGACACCAGCGACGGAACCAAAGCCAACCAAGCAAAACAAGCCCGATTAATGAGCCAACTTCACCCAATCATTGATACCCTACGCAAAATCGACGACACGTTTATACCAGACAATACCTTTGAGTCCAGTATGAATGAGGCGCGCCCGCCACCGACCCGAGTATCGCAATTCTCAAACGGCCCGAGCAACGGCCACAACGGACATGTGGAGAACAACATGGGCGGCCTCAAGAATTACGGAAACAATTCGACGGCTTCGCTGGTTACCGGAAACATCAATTCCTCGCTTCAAGTCAACATTACATCAAAACTGGAAACGGCTGCATTGGAAAAGCAAGCCCAGGAGGCCAAGGCCAAGGCTCTTGCACAAAACGCGTTACCCACATGGCATTTGGAAAGCACTGTTGGGAAATCCATGTATGCTGGAGCAGATGAACATACCCTTGATTTACCAAAGGCCAGCAACGGAGCAGATATACCAGGGTCCGGAAACATCAACAAAGCTGCTGTTGAAGAAAAGAAGGAGTTTGGCTTGATTGGTTCGGCCACAGGCTTGAATCAGCCAGGACCTGGCACAAGTTCCGTTCCAAAGAATGAAGATGCCGACAGTATCAATGCTTACTTTGCTAAATTGCAACAAGACCGTGATGACGAAGAAGAAGAGGAGGAAGACGATGAAGAGGACGATGCAGAGTTTGAAGATATTGTTCCTCAAGTGTCGAAACCCGCTTCTAAAGATGAAGGAGATGACGACGACGACGACGATGATGATGATGATGACGATGATGATGATGATGACGATGATGATGACGACGACGATTTTGAAGATGTTTAATTTTTTTTTCGAACCTCGTTTATTAAACAAGTTTCTCTTTGTATTATTATATAAATGATTATCCTCAATATTTTTACAACACAATTTAATAAATATCCAGTTTATTTAAACTTTTTCTCAACTACGTCGTTTCCCAATTCTTCGTATTCCTGTTTAGACACCCAGTTTTGTTCAAAGTGGCCCATACTGGCGAGGATCGAGGCCCCTGTCCAAACAGTTTGCTGTTGAGGCGCTGGACTGCTCTGCTGCAAATTTCGGACAGGAACGTGGGGATACGCTGCTGACAAATCCGAATTGAGCCGGTCAGCGAATCCTTTCAGTAAGGTAGTTCCGCCGCAGATGATAATGTTGTTAAGCAGGATTTTGATACTCTCGTGAGGCAGCTCGGTTTTAGCCAAGCTCTGTAGGATCAGTTCTGAGATTCCAAACGAACCGGTTGGTAACAAGACATTTGGGAGAGGGTAGTGCATTGGTCTGAACAAAGCTTCAGAAGTGGTGTATCGTTCAGAAGTGAAGACAGTGTTGAAACCATCTGGAAACTCAAATGATCTCGAAACCCGTGAAACCAATGATCCTTCTTGGTAAATGGTATCTGAAACGCAAGCCGTAGTTTCTTTGAACTCGTCAATAAGTCTGTCTGTTTGATAGGCTTCGTAACTTGGTGTGATATCGGAGGCTTGGAAACGACGGTACGTTGTTTCAGGGTCGGGTTTTTGGTTTGGATCCAAAAGAGCCTTGCGCTTGATTTTGAACGCTGGAACTGCATCTATTCCTCGTATACCAAACATTGTGGAGATGTGCATTGCCAAAAAGTCGCCAGCAAAGCGGGTATAAAGGCTTCCTTTTTGTAAAACGTTGCCGTCAGAGATTGGCGTGACGCTGGCGACCGAGCTGCCAACATCGACAACTAGTGATGTCGGAAGCTCCGAGTTGTATGCAGTGCAGACTGGGTTTTTGAAAATTGCGAAATACGGAACGCCAAACTTTTCAAACGCGAGCTCGGCAGCCTTGCTCTTGTTCGAGCCACTGTTCCATGTCGGCGCCGTCGTGGCTAACGGTGTTTCGGTCGTGGCCTCGGTCCCTGGTTTCCCAATATTCAACAGCTCGTCATAACAGTACTCCCAGTTCTTTTCAATGGCGTTCCAGTCTTGGACTACACCGCTCACAACGGGCGAGTATATTTCTTTTCCTGGAGAGAACTCGTTGACGTTGTCGTCGCCAAAATAAAACTTGCCGTTGTTCAAGCCGTACCGCGTCGTGACGATATGGCGCGGAGAAGGCTCGCCTGCGTAACCTACACGGGTCCACGCGCTTCCGTTTTCAATGACGATTGATGGGATTTCGTCATTGTGCAACGGTTTGCATGATTGTTTTGTTAAAGTGTCAAATGACATTTTGGTTTATTACTGTCCACAAGTGTATTTGCATATAATTTTCGATAACCAATTTTATGAATGGGTATAATCAAAACCAAAGAAATTGGTCAACTTGGAAAAAGAATATGAAAATAACTAAATAAAAATGTGTAATTGCTTTAAAAAATAATAATAAAAAGTTGAAATTTATGATATTTCCACTTTACGCGTCGCGGAATTCCATACTATACGCGAATATTCTGAAATATACGCAATAAAGAACCCGGTCTGTTTATGGAAAAGACTCGTCAGACATAAATTGACAATGTGCTCGGTTCATGTTGAACTTGAAACTTTCTTCTGGATAAGAAATTGCGACTCGAAATGTTTATGGTTTTCTTTTTGAGTCTGTAATCAAGATACTGTTCCAACTATTCCAGGATACCGCAACTACCGGTCCGACTGGATCAATGTACAATAACCAAAACACTAAAAAACTTGTAACGTTAATTTTTAAATATATCGTCTTATTTAACTTTTTTCTTCATTAACTCAACACAGCAATGACTTTTTCGTAAATGGTAAAGACAATACCACCACTCAGAACCAAACGACCCAAGCGAGGAGTAGCACCTTTCCAGAAGGTCAATGGGCCTTCTTCCTTAAACACTCTATAGAAACAATGCATTGTGCCTCTGTATTCGGTCTTGGCCTGAAGACTCTGCATTCTGGTTTTGACGGTATCAAGAGGCATAGTGGTATAGACGGTGATGATACCGGCAACCGCACCAACAGCAAATGTTTCCAAAGAGGAAAGAGGCAGTGTCGGATCAGGCTTGGATTCCTGGATCCACGTCTTCATGGCATTGTAAGAACCAAGACGGACGGCTTGGTTAGCGGATTGTCTCATTGTGACAGGAACAACACCTCTGTAAATGCCTGACAATCCCTTATCTTTAATCAGCAACGAGGTTCCGCGGAAAAAGCCTTGGTATCTAGGGTTTTTGGTCTGTCGGTCGTCAATCATTGCAGTTTTGATGGTTTCAAATGGCGTCACTGCCACAACGGATTCGAGAACTCCAGCACCCAATCCGGCAAGAGCGCCGCGGGTCTTGGACAGGTTTCCGTCCTCGTCGCGGAGAGCTTGCTTGATTGAATCAAAGCCCAGAAACCGCACACCGGCTTTAAAGGTGTTGCCGACTAAAAATGCAGGGCATCCTGTGTAAATGGAGTTGATACCCTGGGTTTTGGCAGTATTGAAAATGAGTTTGAGCGGGTTTCGGGATGCCTTTTTTTTAAAAGGTAGGGTCAATTAGATTTGGGTCTAGATCAAATTGGTGAAAAATTTCAAGGTTGTTTGAAAGAACTTACAGTAGAGGATTTATCAACGAGTTGGAGTCGAGTTTTGGCAAACTCAAACGGATACTAAAAAACAGTGTCAGTTAATCCAAATCTTGCAAAAAATTCAATAAACCAAAAACATACAGTAACAAGTCCTTCAACTGCACCGGCAATTGAACCAGCGACAAGCGATTTCCAGGGTTCGGGCTAAAACAATTGTTAGTCAGTCAATCAACAACCAGAAAACTGATGCTGAAATACCTTTTTAGTAGTAGTTGCCATTTTGCAATCCAAAAGTTATCTGCAGTTGGAAGAAAAAAAAAAAAAAAAAAAAATGAAAAATATTGAATTTTTAAGATAAAAACGAGAATGACTCTAACAAAACATGGGTAAGGGTTGTATTTAGATATCGCTACAAGTCACATGATGTAGTTTTAGTTCGATTCAAATGGTTCAATTGTATAAATAATTCAAAAATACAATTACACCATTTCGTCGGCGTCTTCGGGCTCTATATGCACTACGTTTGAAGGAGACTGAGAAATCACCATTTCCATTTTGCGTGCGCGAATGTAATCAAAGATAGACTTGGCAATGATCAAAACGCCGATGGTCATCAGCGTGACGGAAATCCAGCTAGAGGCCGAGGTGTTTCCAAAGGATGATGATGTTTGGGAAGGCAAAGACGTGTCGGTGTTGGACAGCTGGTGAAAGCTTCCGGCGAGTTTGTCGTGATTAGACCCGACTTCGTAATCATTTGGGTTGCTTGGCTCAAACTCTTTGGCGTTACTGGGGCTTGTAGCTGATGGATTTTTGGAAGGCTGGAGGTAGAATCCGTACTGAAACAACGTAAAGCCAAGACCAGCTCTGGCACCCTGTTTTGCAGCATGCGAGGTATGTAAAAGATACGTGATTAAAAAGCCCAAAAACTGAAAGGCGGCAGAGACCATCATGTTCCATATAAAATTGATTGGCGAGCCTACAGGCAGTCCATCAATAAAGATTTCGTCAGAGTATCCGGGAGCCATGATGGTTGTTTCCCAGTATAATGGCGTAGCATCGGCAGCAGCCTCTTCATAACTTGGAGGTACGTCACTTTCTTGTACGGATTCTGTATCTGGTTTGGCGTTCATGTTGTTGAATACGCCGTCGTTTTGGTTAGCAGTAGTCAGGCTTGGTCTAGAGAGGCGTGAGCGCCACCCTGAAAAGATGCCGCGAGAAAACAATCCTCGTCTTGGATTCTCATTGCTGTTTGTGTTGGTGGTATTCGTTTCGGGTACAAAAGATGAAGAAGATTCCGACAATAACTGGGAACTGGAAGAAGTGTCTAGCCCTGAAGCAGACGATCCGAGTTCAAGATTTTGGAGAGGTATCTGTTCATTATGGTTTTCTACAGTGGTTGGAGTGTTTTGTTGCGAGGATTCGGTTATAAGAGTGTCGCTACCAGCATCTGTCCCGCTAGCACCCGCACTACTTCCACCAGCATCACGATCAGCTCCTAACGAGACATAATTATTTTGTGGTCTTTTGAAAAATGATCTAATGCCGTTATTTGGTTTCCGCGAAACTTCATGATCAATGTGGCGATCATCCCAATCATCGTCGTCTATATCGCTTTCGCTAAAATCCTCAAAGGCGTCCATAAGCATGTCGTGACTTTCTTCAGCATCGCTGTCGGAATTGATTGCGGAATGGTGGGTGGTACTTGGTTGTTGGGACGAGCTTAATGTATTGCTGTTGTTTGAGCTAGTCGTTAACGGCTCATCTTCAGTGGCTGGTACCGAGTAAAGCACTTGATTGTGGGTATTGGATTCATTGCTCATTACCTAAAAATAAATAAATACCAAACTGTTAACGCTCGAGTATTAAAAAATGAATGAATTGTGACATACCATTGTGAGTCTCAATACTTTATATATTATCTAAATAAGTTTAAACTGTTTTGAAAGTTGACAAGAATGAAAAAAAAGTTTAAACATTTAAAAATCAAAATAAAAGAGGCATTTGATGGATAAGAATACATCACGTGGGATGCTTCAGGCCTAGCAGAAACTCTTGATCTGAGTTGGAAGAAAAAGGCTGTGAAAAAAAACGTCAGAAAGTTGTCACGTGGTTTACAATTATGGAATGGAATTTGAGTTAAACATTCCAATTGTATTTAAATCATTGTATGGTTTTTGATTGTAATATTGATACAGAGTACATTATGAATTATTCAAAGTCTTGTAAATTGAATGGTTCAATGGTGGCGGCTTAACAGCTAAGATCCAGTTCAAAAGAAAGATTAGCTACAATTCTGGTAAATTGTCAGTTTTCCAGACTCAAATTTGAACACAATCGCATTCGTTCAACTGTTGTAGATAATTAGTGTCATACTGACAATTCTTGAGTACAATGTGTTTAAACGGCACAAAATGCCAATTTGCATCACGATTAAACACACTAGAGTCTGAGATAAAGTCTCGGAAAAACGATCAGCGCGGGGAGTCTGGTTGCAGGGTTGATCATCCAGCTCAGAAACCAGCATCGGTGCAACACTTTTTTCCCAAACCGTGCAGCTGCTGTAACGATCTAGAGTTTTTACGAGTGTAGCAAGAATGGTGTTTTGATAAATGCTGTAAATATCAGATAATAAATGAGTACGAGTCAAAAAGGATTTAGACTTGCAAATAATAGATTTATAAAGTTAAAGAAAAAAAAATAAAAACAAAATTTAAAGAAAAATTAAAGAAAAATTAAAAAAATACGAGAAATCAAGGGACCCGGAAACCCTAAATTTCATAAACACAAAATGTCAAATTGATAAATGCGATTGGAATCAAATATTTATAATGAAAAAGGTATAGAACGAATACATCAACTGAAACAAAACTCGAAAATATAGACATTGTATATTTGGAGAAAATGCAAACTAATGAAAAATAAGAGGAATCAATTGAGCAAGAAAGAATAAGACAGATGGAAATGAATGAAAAACGTTTATAGAAAGAATGGATGTAGGTGATTGTGCCATGAGCATCAAAAAAACACGAGTATAATTCTTAAACACGGAAAAATCTGGGGCGCGCTTGTAAGGGTATTGTAGACATAAGGAAATGAATGGCGACGGGAATTATAATCTATCATATACCATTAAATGAACAAAAAGAGGATATGAATGTTGATGGATTTCCTTTATTTTTTTTTATTTTTTGAAAAAGGAAATGAATGTTGATGGATTTCCTTTATTTTTTTATTTTTTGAAAAAGGATATGAATGTTGATGGATTTCCTTTATTTTTTTTATTTTTTTTCATTGTTTATTGTTTATTATTATTTGGTTATAATTACTGTCAATTAGTTACTTGTGGATTGCAAGAGGGTTATTCTTCGTCTTCAGCAGCCAAATAATCGGGCACAGTGATTCTGAGTCTGTGAGAAGAAGGAAGTTTTGGAATGACTACCGCCAAACAGGCAATACAATTAAGGACGAAAAAGGTGAGGTCGTAATTTGTGTAGTGGGTAGAGATAAGAAAGAGGCCGATTGGGACGCCCAAGAGAAACTTTTTTGCGGGAGTGTATTGGTCGCCGTCGTCGATTTGTTCCCACATGGTCAAGTTATCATAAGCTCCGGCATTGAATTCAAAGGGTATTCCGGTAACGTAGTGGAACATTACGTAGCTGCCAATGACATAGGTGATGTTTGTGAGAGTCCAGCTGAGTTCTTGGGTGACACCGGGAATGAGGTCATAAATGACTTTTAATAGGACAATGATTACAAAATGGATGATCCAGGCGCCTGAAAATGAGGGTTAATATACAGATTTCAGGATGGAGTACAATGACGATCAAAATAAAAACAAATAAAAATACAAAATAAAAAACATACCTTTACTGTTGACCCAGTCGGCATTCAAATTTGGAAGTGAAGATTGGTCACTTTGCTCATCGATAGTTTCGGGCTCGATATGGTTGATGATACTAGAAGAACGTCTTCGATTAGGGGCAGTAGTGGCGGGTTTTTCGGGAACAGAGAGTGACGACATGATGAAAGTGTTTGTATGCTTATGAATGCGTGAAAGATCAAATACTATCTGACTGGAATAAATAAATAAATAAAAACAACGCTTTTCCAAGTGAAAGTGGCAAAATTTTAAAGTGTCAAGTAAAGAAGCAATGAAATGGCAGATAAAATAAAAAAAAATGTGGTGATGCTCGATTTTTGGTGGAAGGGAAAGAAAAAAAAATTTTGGGCGAGCAGGAGTCCAGCTGGATACATACATGAGCTGAGGCATGACACCTGCTGTGGCCAAAAATTGGTCTCGGGGCAAAACGCAGTTGTGAATGTTTGATTGGTGAAAATTGGTGAGTATCAAGCACAAATCAACGCACATTACTGGATATAAATGATGGATTTCTTGAATTCAGATTCTGCAAATCAAAAAACAGTGAATAAAATGTCATGTCACGTGATGTGTTGGTTTGTGAAGGGATCTAAAGTTTTCAAGTTGTTGAATTGGGTTTTTGGTGAATTTAAGTAGAATCTGAGTTAATAACGATGATGCCAATAATAACGATGATACTAGTAATAACGATGATACCAATAATAACAACAATATTAATAAAGACAAACTCGCGTGCACTTGTGAAACACTTGATCTATACTGACGTCAGCCGTGCAATGACGTCGTTTCCACTAACCTTCAAGGTTTACAAACGAGATTCACAACATCAACTGGATGTCGTTGAAATCAAAAAGTTTTCAATCTAAATCCATTTCCGACGTATCAAAAACGTTTAAGACTCAAGAAAAACATCTTGAAACAACTTTGTCGCTGATTTGCATCATTTTTAACAAATCAAACGCTTCTTTTTGTAAAGTCCGGCTTTTGATGATTCAATGAGAACCTTTGTAGTCAAACGATACAGCTTCAAGCCCATTTAAATATAAAATAACCACATTTATCCCCAATCATTGTAATCTTTTTTTCTTGTTTTTTTATCCAAATGTCGTTCCATCAATCGCCAGCAAAATCCAAATTGGATTCTTTAAATCTTTCATCCTGTGATTCACCATCGACTTGTGCCGTCTGCGATCCTTCATTCTTCAACTTGTCTCTTTTCGAAAACATGTCTAGTACTTCAAATAACCGACAACAGCTTCCATTTCTATCAATCAACCAGCATGAGTCCCATCAAATCCAGTCAAACCCATCACTCATTGATTCCTTAGATTTACAAATCTCTCAAGATCCAAAGTCTCTCAAACTAAACTGTAATCATTGCCACGATCCTTCCCTCTGCCAAAGCTCTCAAAAATGTATCGACAAATCCTGCTTTGCCGATAAACCCATCGCCACCGAAATACTCAATCCTGAAACTCAGAAACTATACTCAAAGTGCTCAATGGCTTCAAATGCATCCTGCTCAATTCCCACACTTTTACTCCCAAACCTGGATTCAGCCATTGTTTCCTCTTGCTCCTCAGTGTCTCCAGCTTCTTCCAGATCTTCGTCTCCAGCTCATACCCTCTCTCTTGACTCATCCAGCCATTGCCATCATCTCAAACGCAAAGCATGCTGCCATTCTATAATATGCCCAAACACAAAAAGATGCAGCACGCACAATGCGTCCAATCCCATCTCCACATGTGTCGATAACTCAAATCGCCAAACCCTTTCTCACCCCAACTGTCTAGACCATATTGATTGCTGGAACAGGTCTCAAAAACTATTCTCCCCGCAAAAACTTGATAATCAACAAAATAGCTCTTCACCCAACTTTTACCACTCTAAAATCAACCCAATCTCTTTTCTATGCCACTCGGAATCAGGTAGTCCCAATTTTAAAAAGTCAGACCCAAGTCTATCCAGAAAAACACACAACGAAGCCATGAATGATGCAGTAAACCTTTTAAAAAACACAGCTCCCCAACCAAACAGTTTAAATCAACCACTACCAAACAAACAGCTAAACGATGATCCAGAAAAGTTCTTATGCAATTGGGATTCTTGCAAGGTGGAGATTCCGGAATTTTCCAAACTGCTGGACCATATCAAAAAGGACCATGTCCATTCTTTTCCAAAACTCCCGCAAGCAAATGACCAGTACCAAAAGTTTGATACCATTCTTGAAAAACCCACTGATCCTAAACCGTTTGATTTTGAAATGCCCAAAAGCCAACAGCTCTTTAATCTTCCTCCAAAACAGGATCCCGAAAGCCATATACAATGCGAATGGGAAAATTGCGACTTCAACACTACGGATTGCAATCTTCTTGATTCCCATCTGCTCGATATGCATACGAATCCCACCTTGATATCCGGGCTCCTTTCTCCGCAGCCCCACTGCCACGGAGATTGCGAGTACTCCTCCAATCTAGACTTTAGCCTACCACAGCCGTCCTCATCCCAGTTCCACACGCACGACGGATCCGACGAGCTGTTTTGTGTTCACGATAACGAGCCGTGCTGCAGCTCAGATACCGAGTGCCAGCACCAGCATGCTCTGGCTAACGGCGTCACCATGTACCAGTGCGAATGGAAGTCTTGCAAGTACCAGTCCAGCAATCTTGACGAGTTCATGAGCCACGTCCGCAAAGACCATGTCGTTGGCAAAAGCTTTCTAACCACTAGTTTCTTTGACGCCAAACCGGATCCCCAAAAACAAAAAAAAGTAGAGTCGTGTGACTCCTTTTGCATAAACTCGTCTGGCTTGTCTCCCATTAACCAAACTGTCCCAGAATACAATCCCTTTTCGTTGCTGCAAACCTCGCAGGCCGAAAGGTTTGATCCATTAAGTCCTCCTGAGCCTGTAACACCCGTTACTAAGCCTGCGTGCAACGCCGACTTGTTTGAATGCAATTCCAAGCCGCAGCTCTTTAACGACCCGGAACTGTCTCCAGGTTTACAACCCACCGACCGCTCGTCTTGTCTCACCAGCACCGAGCCCCCAAAAACCGTGCCCGTTGAAAGGCATACTTGTCGCTGGCTTATTGTCGACCCCGAAACAGGCGAGCGCCACGAATGCGGTTTAGACTGCTCCAGTCCCGCGTCCCTCAGCACACACATCACCTCTACACACGTCGGTTCTCGCAAAAGCGAGTACACCTGTCTTTGGGCAAACTGCCCGCGCCACGAGCGCCCCTTCACGCAACGCCAAAAGATTGTCCGCCATTTGCAGACGCACACCAAGAACCGTCCGTTCTTGTGTCTGATCTGCGGCAATGCCTTTGCAGAGGAGGCCGTGCTCAAGCAGCACCTGCGCGTGCATTCTGGGGAAAGGCCGTTTGAGTGCCGGGTCTGTGGCAAGAGGTTTGCGGCGTCGACCGCGCTCTCCGTGCACCTGCGGACGCATACGGGCGAGAAGCCGCTGTGTTGCAAGTGGCCCGGGTGCAACAAGCGGTTTTCAGAAAGCTCAAACTTGGCCAAGCACTTAAAGACACATTTGGCAACAAGACCATATGCATGTACCTACCCGGGGTGTGTCAAAAAGTTTGGCAGAAACGACCAGTTACAAAGACATTTCAAGACGCATTCAAAAGAAAATAAAAAGCAATTGTAAAAATTTAGATAGCATAAAGTAAAGGAGGGGCTGTAATGAATCAGTTTTAAAATAAATAAAATAAAAAAGTTTAGAAAAGTTCTATTCAAAATCTCATTTTTTACTGACGATACAAAATAATTTCGCTCTGCTTAAAGTATCTTCGCTGGTCCTCATCAATCAGCACGAGCGAAAGAAACGTTCTCGTCGAAAACTTTTTGTTCACATCCCTAAAGGTAGGCGTCAAATCAAAGCCGCCGAGAAACAGACGTATGGGAATGGTCTCGCCGCGCACTGGTGCGCCGTCCATGATTTCAAACCTGACCAACGTTTCCGAGTCGGTGAGCTGGTTGGGTGGCGTGCCGACCGTTTCGCGGCGGATAATTGAGAGCTCCATGTGCTTGATTTTGAGCCGGACAAGCAAAAAGTAGATCCGGCCGACAATGACGTCCTTGAGATGGTATCGCGATTTTGAGTACTCAAACTCAATGTGTAAACAGTCCTCTATGCCCACGTCCATGCGGATCGAGCTGATTGCGTCAGGGATGTTGCGGTAGCTATACACCCACAGGTCCTTATCGCGAATCACGTCCGCCATTCGCCGAAACACAGTGACGCGGATGTAGTAGCGCAGCTTGACATTGACGCCGTTATAGGACTCAAACTGCTTTTCCACATTTTTAAACTCAAACTCAAACGTTTCGGGGTGACGCAGCTCGGCCGGCGCAGCAAGCTCCTGCCCAAGCGACAGAAAGTCGTCGTGGGTGCGGTCGTGCGGCATCTCAATGCTCCCAACAAACTGCACTTTGATGCCTGTGTGCTCCAGCTTCTTGCCGTCCTTGGGTCGAATGGTCACTGAGCCTTTAATCGACTCGCCATCCATGTATAACGGGTATCGTTCGCGGCGCCCCTTTTCGGTCTTGACGTCGACGTGCTCGCGCTTTTCTTCGCCAGCGAGACGGATCTCGATATCGAGCGGGTGTTTGAAAAAGAGTGCCATCTTTTATGCGGTTCTGAGTTGGTTGGGAATTGACAATGGGTGTCTCTCGTTTAGATTTTTTTTTGTTTTAAATAATATATAAAGAAACCGTGTGGCGGAGCCTGTGCTGTCGTAAAGAGAAATATAGTCATCTGATGTCACGTGGTGTGTTTTTACTATTTGGAAAAGGTTTACAAATGTCAGGTTTGTCTTGTTTTGGAACTTGCAACTATCCAAACCAGTTCCGCCAGTTATTTCTCCAGAGTCCTTCTACGCCTGCTCAAGTCAATCCTGTTCTTTGACCAATACTCCACCGGCACCTGTATCCTTTTATTCCAGTAGTGATGGAACTGTGTCTCGCACCGTCCCTAAACGTTACAGCCGGCCAAATGGATCACAAAGTCGCCGGGCTGCCACGTCCACACCCCTTTGGGCGAGTCGGTGTACGAGTTGAAGAGCCGCTGCGGCGCCAGCGCGACGTGCTGCTGCACGCGCTCTTGCACGAAAAACAAGTGCCCGAGCGCGTCCTGTTCAAGACGTTCCCAGCCGTGCTTGATCTGCAGCGGGTCGTCCCAGATGTCCAGCAACGTGTTGGTGAAGTTTGATCTTCTGATGAAGAAGGAGCCCGCGTTGACCCCGTAAAAGTCTTGCGAGATGACCATGTCGATGTTGGAAAAGTCGATTTCGCCAGGCTCCATGTATATCCCGTTTGTCCAGTTGCCGAACCGGTTACGGAGCGGCCGGCCGTACGTCACACGCTGCTCCATTGCCTTTGCGTGCAACACATGTTTGGCCACAGCGTGCTGCGGGTTGGTGATGATGGCGTCCGTGTCGAGCCACCATATCCACTCGGCAGCCGGGTTTTGTTCAAACGCCTCGCGCAGAGCACAGATCTTGGACCACACGGGGTGCACGCCCGGGCGCGCGTACTTGGTCAGGTTCACAAAGTAGCTGGTGTAGCCGTGGTAGCGACAGTACTCCTGCCGGTTCTCCAGGGCGGCCGCCAGCACGCCGCCAATCTCTGAGTTGCCGCGCCCGTCGTTGGCCGTCAACACAAGCACCCGCTCTCCGGCCGGCTCGAGCTCGCCGCCTGGCCCGTCGTCCGTCGGGTCCCACGCCACCGCCGTCCGGAACGCGTCGAGCTCGTTCCATTCGAGCATGTAGTAGAGGTCGCGCGGTCCTGGATGACGGTGCTGGAAGCATAGTGTCGGAAAAGGGGAAAGGCGGGGCTGCGGAGAGGGTGCTGGGCAGCGGGCGTGGTCGGGGAGGACCTGGTTGTAGTTGTGGACGTTGTTGTCGTTGTTGCCGTTGGCGTAGAGGATAGTTGGCTTGGGACGGTCTTTTTGGATAACGGCGACTGGTGGGGTTTCTGTAAATGAAGGCCTTTCATCCTTTCCAAACAAATACATCCCGTGCCTCTCTTTTTCTTTTCCAAGCCCCGGTCTCACACTCGGTCTTGCATTCGGTCTCGCAAACTGCCCTTTCCCCGCTCCGTGGTCCGAGTACGTGCTGGCGGCGTGTACCATACCCGTTTGCCAGAGAGTGTTGAGGGCATGAAGCGTCGAGAATGCGAGAAGAAAGAGGAATAGATAGGCTAGCGTAGCTCGGCGGCGGATCATTTTTTTTTTGTCTTTTTGTGGTTGTTGAAGGAAAATGAGTAAATATATATTTTTTCAAATTAACATTGTCTCATACGGAAGAAACATTGGTGGAGATCTTAATGGAGACTTGACTGGATTAAAAACTTTTTACAATTTTATTCTATACACTACACAACAGGTTTTCTATACTTGTGGGATCCACTAATTAATTTCTGCGCCGAGGACCATGGCCAGGAGAGCCATTCTGACGTAGAGGCCGTACTTCATTTGTCTAAAGTAAGCAGCGCGCGAGTCAAAGTCGACTTCCTCAGCAATCTCATTGTTGCGAGGGAGAGGGTGCAAGATGCACATGTGCTTCTTGGCCTTGGAGAGCACGGCGTTGTCAATGACATAGGTGTCCTTGAGTCTCTCGTAGACGGTAGGGTCGGGGAAGCGCTCGCGCTGGACGCGGGTGACGTAGATGACGTCGGAGGAAGAGATGATAGCGTCGGTGAGGGACTGGCTCTCGGTCGCGAGATGGCCAGAGCTCTTGAGGGACTGCTTGATGTGGTCGGGGAGAGCGAGCTCGGTGGGGTTGACGAGGTTGACCTTAACATTGTAGTGCTGCAAGAGCTTGCAGAGGGAGTGCACGGGGCGGCCGTACTTGAGGTCGCCGACAAAGGTGACGGTGATGCCGTTGACGGTACCGAGTTCCTCGCGGATGGTGAAGAGATCGAGGAAGGCCTGGGTAGGATGCTCAACCGATCCGTTGCCGCCGTTGATGATGGGCACTGGCGAGTACTTTGCGGCAATGGCGGCAGAGGACTCTTCAGGGTGTCTCAAGACAATGGCATCGGAGTAGCAGGCCATGGTGCGGATGGTATCCTGCAAGGTCTCGCCCTTCTTTGCAGACGAGGTAGAGGTGGAAACGGCAACGACGCGGCCACCAAGACGCTGCATGGCGGCATCAAAGGACGAGGCGGTGCGGGTAGAGGGCTCGAAAAAGAGGGTGGTCAGGAGACGGCCCTTGAGGATGTCCAAAACGCCGATACGCTCGACAGCAAGACGCATCTCCTGGGCAGTGGCAAAGAGTCTGTGGAGGTCTGAGCGAGAGAACTGCGAGACGGAGGTGACGTGCTGACGGAGGAATGGCGAGTTGCGGATGGCCTCACGGACGGCAGAAGGAACGGAGGGCTCGGCAACGATTTGGGAAGCGACCTCGACGGCGACAGGAGACTTTGGCTCGTCAGAGACTGCGGAACCGGATTCGGTGCGCTTGGTGAAGAGAGGAGAGAGTTTGATGGCAGACTTGATGTCCTCGTTGGGAGCAGAGAAGGACATTCTCTTGGATCTAGCAACACTGGCAGTGGTAATTGGAGCCAAGTGGGCGGCGGTCTCGTTCAAAGTGGTGGAGGCACCGCTGTTGAAGGCCTCAGCCAATGCAGCAACGTGAGGAAGCAAGACGGAGGAGTAGTCTCTGCCGCTCTTTTCGGCATTAGTGAGCTCGCTGCCAAGGGAGACGACGCTGCCGTAGAACTTGACGCGCTCAATGTAGCCCTTCAAAGGCTTACCTTTGAAGGTGGACTCGCTGACTCTGTCAAGATCCAACTCGACAACAGTCTCGGGCTGCTCGTGGAGCTCAAAGATCTGCATGGGGTTGGTGGACAAACGCAAGATAATGTCGTCAACAGTAAGTTTGCCGGCATTGACTGCGGACACCAAAAGAGGCAAAGCGTCAGCGATGCCAGCAGCAGCAGTGTCCTTAGAACCAAGCTTCGTGGCGAGTCTGGCGGGAAGGGTGCCAATGGAAAAGATGTCAATGATCTTGAGGTTGCTCCAGAGGGCAGCAATGTCTTCCTTGGTGGGCAAGAACTTGACGTCAAACTCCTCAGCAGAGTAGAAGAGTGCGTAGATGGGGACGTCGCAGGTAACCTTGAGACCCTTTTCCTTGGAAAGAGCAATGAGGTTGATATCCTGCTTCGAGGTGACGTTGGTGATGTGGATGGGTCGGTTGTGGAGCGAGGCCATCAAGAGAATGGAAGCAATGGAGGCAGCCTTGGCGTCAGTGACGATAGGCTTGTACGCGGGCCATGACGAAAAGTGCTGGGAAACGGTCTCGACGGTGTTTTCACTGGCGCTGAGGTAGTTGTAGGGAACAACAAGGGAACCAACAGAGTCGGTGACTTGAGAGACTTCCGAAATGTTGGAGTTGGTTGCGGCAACAGAAAAGTTATAGTCAGTGGCGGCGTTGCCAATAACGTTGGCTTGGGCAGTAGCAAGGCTCTTGACGTCGCTAATCAAGCCAGTCTCGGAGATGGGCAAGAGGCGGCACATTGTGAAACCAGAAGTAAGGGCCGTGTCCAAAACCTTTTTAACGTCCTTGGAGCCAGGGGTGGTGAGGGAAGGAACGTAGGTGGAGACACTGATAAGACCGGGCAACTGGACAGTGCGGTGCGAGGACTGGGCATCGACGGCAGAGATTTCGAGAGAGGTGTCTCTGGCAATGGCCTCGATGAGCAGTTTGGCGTTCTTGACGTTGGTGACCAAGGGAATGGCATAGTCAACAGCCATTCTTCTGGTTCTGTAACCCTTGGAGACGTAGTTGGCGGGACGTCTGAAGCGGTTGGACGAAGGCAAGTTGATGTACAAGTCAATCAAGTTGTTGGCCAAGTGCTGGGTGAGCGAGTACTCGGACTTTTCGCCCTCGGCCTCGTTCAAGTCTTCAAGGAACTGGACAGGAATGCCGTGCTCCTGAATAAAGTCTGCAGTACCAGCGGTGGCAAACAAGTGGTAGCCGAGCTGGTGAAGCTTCTTGACGGAAGGCAAGAGCTCCATCTTTTCCTTGAAAGAACCAATGGAGAGCAAAATGTTCTTATTGGGCAAAGAAAAGCCAGTGGCGATCAACGACTTGAGGTAAGCCTCGTACTTGTTGTGGCCAAAGGTGGCAACCTCACCGGTCGACGCCATCTCGACACCGAGAATGGGGTCGGCACCAGAGAGACGGGAGAAGGAGAACTGGGGCACCTTGATGGCAACATAGTCTTCAGGAATGTCCTTCAATGGGTATGGGGTAACATCGTATCCACAAATGGCCTTGGTGGCCATTTCAATCAAATCAACACCGAGGACCTTGGAAACAAATGGGAAGGAACGGGAGGCACGGACGTTGCACTCAATGACCTTGATTTCATTGTCTTTGGCAATGAACTGAATGTTGTAGGGACCAGTAACGTTCAAGGCGTTACCAATCTTTGCGGTGGCAATGACGATACGCTTAACGGTTTCGGGGTCGAGATCCTGTGGAGGCACAATCAAGGTAGCGTCACCAGAGTGGACACCAGCATTCTCAACGTGCTCAGAAACAACGTGCATAATGAGCTTACCGTCCTTGGCAACTGCATCCATTTCGATTTCCTTTGCGTTCTCAATGTACTTGGTGATGACGACGGGGTATTCGCGAGAAACCTCGACAGCCTGTTGGAGGTAGCTGCGCAAGTCGTCCTTGGAGTACACAGTGTTCATGGCGGCACCGGAAAGGACGTAGGAAGGACGGACGAGGACGGGGTAGCCGACCTTGTCAGCAAAGATCTCGGCTTCGTCAAAAGAGGTGAGTTCCTTCCAAGCAGGCTGGTCGACGCCAATGGTGTCAAGCATACGAGAGAACTTGTATCTGTTTTCGGCAGAGTCAATCATTTCGGGAGAAGTACCAAGGATTTTAACGTTCTGGCGGTGGAGGGTCAGCGCAATGTTGTTAGAGGTCTGGCCACCCATGGAGACGACGACACCGGCAGAGTTTTCAAGCTCGTAGATATCAAGGACGCGCTCAATGTTGATGACTTCAAAGTAGAGACGGTCGGCCTCGTCGTAATCGGTGGAGACGGTCTCGGGGTTGTAGTTGATCATGATGGTCTTGGTACCTTGTTCGCGAAGGGTTCTGACAGTTCTGACAGCACACCAATCAAACTCGACGGAGGAACCGATTCTGTAGACACCGGAACCGAGGACAATGTGTCCGTGGTCGTCAAAGGTGATGTCGTGGGAGTCGGCGTTGTAGGTCATGTAGAGGTAGTTGGTGTAGGCAGGGAATTCAGCAGCAACGGTATCAATCTGCTTGACAAAAGGCGTGATGCCAGCCTCGACACGGCGGCGGCGGACAGTCATTTCGTTGGATCCAACAAACTTGGCAATCTGGCGGTCTTCAAAGCCAAGCTGCTTGGCCTCTCGCAAGAGGGCAAGAGGGATATCGTTAATCTTGTAGTTTTGAATCTTGTGGGTGAAGCGGATGAGGCCGTTGAGCTTGTTGAGGAACCACTTGTCAATCTTGGTCATGCTCCAGACCTTGTCAACGGAGTAGCCGCCGTCAAGGGCGTTTGCAATGGCAAAAAGACGCTGGTCAGAAGGAGTTTGGAGCTCAGAGTCGATATCGATAGACATGAGAGCGTCGGTCGCGTTGAAACCGAGGTTGTGGTAGTCAGTTGATCGGATGGCCTTTTGAATAGCCTCCTCAAAGGTTCTGCCAATGGACATGACTTCACCGACGGACTTCATGGAAGAAGAAAGCTCTTTGCTGACACGGGTAAACTTCTTCAAATCCCATCTGGGGATCTTGACAACGACGTAATCAAGAGAAGGTTCAAAGCAGGAGGAAGTGACCTTGGTGACACTGTTTTTGATCTCGTCAAGACGGATGTTGAGACCGAGCTTTGCGGCAATGAAGGCCAATGGGTAGCCGGTAGCCTTTGAGGCAAGGGCCGAAGATCTGGAAAGACGAGCATTGACTTCAATAATGCAGTATTCCTTGGAGAAGGGGTTGAGGGCGTACTGAATGTTACACTCACCAACGACACCAAGATGACGGATAACGTTGACGGCAGTGGTTCTGAGCATGTTGTAGTCTTCGTCAGAAAGGGTTTGAGAGGGAGCGACGACGATGGAGTCACCAGTGTGGATACCAAGGGGATCAAAGTTTTCCATGTTACAGACAGTGATACAGTTGTCAAAGGCATCACGGACAACTTCGTACTCGATTTCCTTCCAGCCCTTCATGGAGCGCTCTACAAGGATCTGGGGCGAAGCAGCAAATGCCTTGTTACAAAGGGCAATGAGCTGTTCTTCGTTCTCAGCAAAACCGGAACCAAGACCGCCGAGCGCATAGGCGGCACGGACAATGACGGGGAAGCCAATATTCTTGACGGCTGCGAGGGCCTCTGGAAGCGAGGAGGCGGTCTGGGACTTTGCGACCTTTTCACCAATTTCCTCCATGGAGCGGGCAAAGAGCTCGCGGTCCTCGGTGGTGATGACGGTTTCGATCGGGGTACCAAGGACCTTGACGCCGAGGCCTTCAAACTCGTCCTTGAGCTGGATACCAACGTTGAGGGCGGTCTGGCCACCAAAGGTGACGTAGATGGCGTCGGGACGCTCGTACTTGATGACCTTGCGGACAAAGTCTGGGGTGACAGGGAGGAAGTACACCTTGTCTGCGAGACCCTTGGAGGTCTGGATGGTGGCGATATTTGGGTTGATCAAGATGGTGTAGATGCCTTCTTGTTTCAAAGCCTTGATAGCCTGGGAACCGGAATAGTCAAACTCACCTGCCTGGCCGATGGACAAACCACCGGAGCCGAGGACGAGGACCTTTTCGACCTTGACACGAGGATGCTTTGCATCGTTTTCGGCCTTGGTGCCGCCGGGGAACTGGACGGGTTTGGGGATGTGGGTAGTCTTAAAGTCGACGACAGTCTTTAAAAAGACGTCAAATAAGAATTCTGTGTCGCGAGGACCAGGGGTGGATTCGGGATGGAACTGGACGGAAAAGAAGGGTTCAGACTGATGGTAGATACCTTCGTTGGAGCCGTCGTTGGCATTGACAAAGAGTTCTTTCCATCCGTTTATGAGAGAGTCGGTGTCGACGGCGTAACCGTGGTTTTGGGAGGTGATGTAGCAGCGGCCAGAGATGAGGTTGGTAGCAGGGATGTTGTGACCTCTGTTACCAAACTTGAGTTTGAGGGTGGAAGCGCCTGAGGCCAGGGCCAAAAGCTGGTGGCCGAGACAGATACCAAAGACGGGTTTTTTGTTTTTGTAATCAGGTTGAATCAACGGTCTGAGACGGTCTGAGACGAGTTTGACGGTCTGGGGGTCACCGGGACCGTTTGAGATGAAGAGACCGTCGTATTCTTCGCTGGTAAAGTCATAATTCCAGGGGACGACCTTGAGTTCGACGCCTCTAGAGACGAAGCAGCGGATTTGGTTATATTTCATGCCGACGTCGACAGCCAGGATGCGGATAGTTTTACCGTCGGGGCCTTTAAGAGCAGAATCAGGGTTTGGAGAGTAAAGGGTTGGTTTTTTGTGGGAGACTTCATCGACCAAGTTGCGAGAGTTTGGATCGGACCATTGGATGGTGTTGAAGTTGTCAGACCAGGAGGCAGGGGAAGGAACGGTGACTTCCTTTTGGGTCAAGATTCTAGAGAGAGTGGAACCCTGGGTGCGGATGTACTGAGTGAGAGCACGGGTGTCTACACCGTAGATGGCTGGGATGCCTTCTTCCTTGAGCCATTGGGCGAGGGAAGAGGAGGCGAGGTAATGGGAGTAGTCTTCAGTGTAGGAAGCAACGACGAGACCAGCGACGTGGATCTTGGATGATTCAAAGTATTTAGGGATGGACTTGATCAACGGGTCAAGTTCAGTACGGGAGGGAACACCGTAGTTACCAACGAGAGGAAAGGTGATGATCAAGATTTGGCCCTGGTAACTTGGATCGGTGATTGATTCGGGATAGCCAACCATACCGGTTTGGAAGACGAGTTCGCCAGCGGCGCAAGTGTCTGCGCCAAAGGAGTAACCCTGGATGACTTTACCATCCTTGAGTTCCAAAGTGGTGAGTTTGTGGTCTGGGTGGAGGGGAGGAAAGATTGGTTGGGAAATAGGCATCTTGAGAGAAAGGTTAGTACATGAATGACTAGAAGCAAAGCAATTATAAAACAACGAGCAACATACCTTGAATCAAACAAACAAAAACTTATTATTATTAAGGATTTCTAACAAAACCGACTACAGCTGAATCAAATAAAAACGTTAGAAGTCATTATGGCAGCACTTTAGAACAAAACTCACCTCGATCTTCCTTTTCTTTATGATAAACTTCGACAAAGAATTGTAGTTTGAAGGAAAATAAAAATAAAAAATATCAAAGAAAATGTTTTTGGAAGACGAGGAAGAGAGAGGAAGGAAGAAAGAAAAAAAAAAAAAAAAAAAAAAAACAAAGGTGGAAATATATAATAAAAAAAAATTTTTTTTCGAGAAAGAAAGAAACGTCGAGCCGCACCGTTACCCTGCTTTTGTAAGTTACATGAGGTGGAATACCAGCAATCAAGTCATTTCGTGCAATGTCGGTTTTACGCTAACTAAAAATGGAAAATATGTTTGTGCCCAGGAAATAAAAAAGTGGGCGAGGCCGAAAGTTACCCGGTTGTTGGGACTATTAGTCAGAGATGACGTGTGCGTACAGCAATCTCGTTATTCCGAAGTTCGGTTGTTTCGGCTTTTTTTCGCGATTTTTTTTTTTTTCTTCTTCCTCTATTTAAACAGAGATTCTGGGTCAAAAAAAAAAAAAATTAAAAAAAAAAAAAAAAAATATTTAAAGAAAAATGGCATACAAAAATCTCTTTCGATTCCCACCACATTCAGACTTTTCAACAGTTTTGAAACGGAACCAAGAATGGGCAGACCGTTTACAATCAGTCAAGCCACAGCTTTTTCCAACCAACTCACAAGGCCAGAGCCCTCAGATCCTATGGATCGGTTGTTCTGATTCACGAGTGCCAGAGACGTGTTTAGATTTACTGCCTGGCGAGGTGTTTACCCACCGCAACATTGCAAACTGCGTGCCCAACGGCGATTTGAACTCGCTGTCGGTTATCCAGTATGCTGTGGAGGTGCTGAAAGTGCGACACATTGTGATCTGCGGCCACTACGACTGCGGCGGTGTGTGGGCGTCGCTGACGACGAAAAAGCTTGGTCTTATTGATAACTGGCTGCGCGCCATCCGCGACGTCAAGGCGCGCAACAAGAAGGAGCTGGACGCGATCAAGGATCCGCGCGAGAAGGCTAACCGGCTGGCGGAACTTAATGTCATTGCACAGGTGGATAATATCCGGAGAAACGATTTGGTGATGGAGGCGTTGGTCAACGGGACGGTGCAGGTGCACGGGCTCATGTATGACGTTGGGACTGGTCGGTTGAAGGAGCTGGAGATTCCTGAAGATGAGGACAGCGAAGAGTATTATATCACAGCGCATCAGGGCTGATTCATGTTTAGATTATTTAATGTTATTTTGTTTTGTTTTTGAATTTTTCGTTGAATATGGTTGGTCTTTGACTGACCATTGATCTCTGACCACTGATAACAGGCCTTTGATCTCTGACCACTGATAACAGACTTTTGATCTCCGACCTTTGACCAATGTCTGAACCAGTTTCCTGTATTTCCTCTTCCGTTACACACTAGTCCATTTTCGGAAAAACGGTTGATTGGCCCACCGTCTTTCATTTAATCCCATGGGCTCACTTTTTGAATAGGCAGAAGGGTAGAATGATTGAAACGGGTTGGTAATACAAAAGCCGTTACGAAAATTGAGGGTTGTAACGATGTGGTAGAGGGTATCATATGGCTTATCGTAGAGGATATCACAGCATCAGCACCATAGCATCATAAAACCTTTCAAAAAGCACCATAGCATCATAAAACCTATCAAAAAGCATCATAGCATCATAACACCAAAAAGCATTATAGCACACCATAAAACCCATCTTGCGCAGCCACCGCAACGCTTTTCACGATACCACCAGGTCTGTATTTGCCGCATCCCACTCCTTTATCAACTTGACAACGTACGATACAAATGCTGTTGACCAGATCATCACCGAACTCGGCTCCGGCACAATGCATAGATGAGCACTTTTTTTATTTTTATTTTTATTTTTGGTTTGTTGCAGTGTATGGTCATCGTATCATTGTGATTCAAAAAAAAAACAGGTTCAAAATATCGAGGTACCAAAATACATGTGTTTGAACATACTGTGTTGCCAATTTGGAACGTGACAGAGAACTGTGTACTGTTTTTTTTAATCAGGGTTCTCGTGAAGAAGATTGAAACCCTTTAAACCTTGAAACTCTTGAAACCTCAAAACCTTTTCCAAACCCAAACCCACACAGTACCAAGCTTGCTGCCTCAATCACGTTTCTGCACGTGCCTGACTCCATGATTGCTCAGCCAGTTTAATATTTAGTTGCCTCAATTGCTCATTTCTTTTTACCAACAACCCAATTACCGACTCAATTACTAAACTACACAATGGGCCTTGGCTCCTTTTTCAAAAACAAAATGACGAGCGACGAGCTCGTTCCTGCGGCCCCGGCGTCGACGAAACACGCTGCCCCGACCGCTCGCCAGATCTTTACCAACCGTTTACACAAGGGCGTGAACCTCGGCGGGATGTTTGTGCTGGAGCGCTGGATCTCGCCGCACATGTTTCCGGCGGATACGCCTTCCGAAAAGACCGCGGAGCTGGACGCGGTGGTTGCGCAGCTGGCGCAGCACGGCGGCGACGTGGCGGCGGTGCGCGGCGTGTTTGAGGAGCACTGGCGGACGTGGCTGGGCGACGCGGACTGGGCGTACCTCCGTGGTGCTGGCGTGAACGCGGTGCGGGTGCCGATTGGGTACTGGGACGTTGGAAATGGTGCGTACACGGACGGGACGGACTTTGCTGCGTACCGGGAGGTGTATGCGAACGCGTGGGCGATATTAAAGAGCTGCGTGATTGAAAAGGCAGCAGAGCATGGGATGGGCGTGCTGGTGGACTTGCACGCGGTGCCGGGGGGTGCCAACAGCGCGGACCACTCGGGGCTGTCGACGGCGTCGGGCCAGCTGTGGGAGTCCAACAAGTGCCAGGTACGAGCGTTTGAGGCGGTGGAGTTTATGGCGCGCGAGCTCAAGGCGTACGACAATGTGGTTGCGCTGCAGATCATCAACGAGGCGCCGTTTGTGGACGACTGGGCGGAGCAGCAGTCGTTTTATCTCAAGACGGTGAACAAGATCCGTGCGATTGATGACGACCAGCCGATCGTTGTGTCGGACGGGTGGGACCTTGGGTCGTGGTCGGCGTGGACAAAGGAGTGTAGCGAGCGGGTGTGCCGGGAGCGGGGGCTTGCGGAGGGAACGCGGACACTTGGAGTGGTGCTTGACGAGCACGTGTACCGGACGTTTTCGGACGAGCACCGCGCGACGCCTAGCCGGAAGCTTGTTGACGCGATTGGGGAGGCGCTGCCGCACGACCCGTTTGAGGTGGATGTGCAGGTTGGAGAGTTTAGTTGTGTGATGGACGGCAACTCGTGGCGGCTGAACGAGGAGCAAGGGCTAGGTAACCGGGAGGAGATTGTGCGGGAGTTTGGGCAGCGGCAGTGTGCGTTGTTTAAAGAAAAGAGTGCCGGGTTTTACTTTTGGACGTACAAGTTCCAAGAGGGAAGCGGTGGAGAGTGGGGGTTCCGTGAGATGGAGGGGAAAGGGTGTCTTGAGTACGGAGACCGGTTCCGTGATCACGACGAGGGGCATTATGGATCGGAGCTTGAGTCGAGACTTGGATCTGCGTTGAATGGGCACCGGGGGTACTGGGAGTCGCAGGACGGGGGCCGGGACTGGGAGCACTGGCGGTTTGAGGAGGGGTACCGGACAGCGTGGGCGGACGCGGCTGCGTTTGACCGGATGGGGCATTCGACGATTGGGCGGAAGGCGGCGTGGCTTGCGTCGCGGCTGCGGTGGCATTTGGAGGAGCGGCCTGGGTCGGGGATGGAGTGGGTGTATAAGGAAGGGTTTAAGCAGGGTTTGAGTGGGTTTGAGCGGGCGAGGGTTGAATGAACAATGGGGTGGGTAATGAGATGAGATGAGGTGGACAATGAACGATGAACAAGAAACAATGGAATTGAATAACACAATGGAATTGAATAAAAACAAAACAATGGAATCAAATAAAAACAAAACAATGGAATTGAATAAAAACAAAACAATGGAATTGAATAAAAACAAAACAATGGAATTGAATAACACAATGGAATCAAATAAAAACAAAACAATGGAATCAAATAAACAAAACAATGGAATCAAATAAACAAAAACAATGGAATCAAGTAAACAAAAACAAAAACTATCTAAACCACAACTTCCAATAGACCAAACCAACAGCTAGAACCACGGTGGTTGCAGCAGGTACTGCCCAGTAGGGCATTTGGCCGTCAATATTTTCTTGCGGAATAAGCGGGAGAACGACGAGCAAGATATTGACAGCGAGATATGTAATGAGGGCTAGCCATGGAGCCGAGTAAGGAGCGCGGGGCCATTCCTCAGAAGGAACGAGTTTGAGGCGGGCGAGGCCAAGAGCGACGAGGACGGCGATGATTGCGCCGGGGTATGCGGAGAGATCGATGATGAAGTCGTAGACCTTGCCAGGTGGAGGGAGGATGAGAGTGAGAGCGGAAGCGATCCAGTGGAGGAAGAGGCCAGTAGTTGGGGTGGGGGAGTGGGTGGGGTCGGTGTCAGTGGTGGGGTCTGTGTCAATATTGGTCTCAATATCAATATTAGAGGTGTTGATTTCCACATCAGTCTCCACGCCCGACTGAAACACATCGTACTGAGTTTGCTTTGAGAGAATGAGTTTTGTGTGTTGGGTTGGTTCTTTAGTATCGATGTAATCAGACTCAGCGCGGACACCATCAATGACGACCTCTGTGGGCCAAGACTTTGCAAACCACTTTGGAATCAAACCATTTTTAGCAAGCTCCAAGTTCATGTGGCCGTGTCCGTAGGTGACGACAATGACATTTCCGAGATTGCTGAGAGCGATGAGGAGCGGAAGGACCGAGTCGGCAAAAGGAGAGAGAGGAGTTTTGTTAAAAAGGACGCGGAAAAAGGAGCCAGCGACAATGGTGCCGGAGGAAGCAAGGCGATCAGACGGAATGACGGCAAAGTAGGAGGCGTTACAGAGGAGGTAGAGAGCAGTGACGAGGGAGATGGCGATAGGGCCGGCGATGCGGAGGGTGTGCTGGGGTTTATGGATTTCGCTGAGGACAAAGTTGCCATTTTCCCAGCCGCGGTAGCTGTAAAAGATGCGGAGGAGTGCGATAGCGTAGGTGTGTGGGGAGGGTGTGAAATTAGGGGAGGGTGTGGTAGTGGTAGTGGTGGGTGTGATAAAGTTAGGGGAGGGTGTGGTAAAGTTAGTGGAGGGTGTGGTAAAGTTAGGGGAGGGTGTGGTAGAGTTTGGAGTGTGTGTGATAGCATCACTTATCGGAACCCACCAACCGACCAATACAGCAGCACCACTAAAAGCGATTCCCAAAAGAACCAACACTTTTGCAACGCCAAAGACATTAAACAATCTTTTTCCAAAAACCGGAAAGAACGCATGAACTAAACAAACAGCAGAAAGAATCAAGAGTGCAATAGTTCGAGCTATCCAAGGATTTGGATCAGTGCATCCCAAAGCCAAAAGAACATAAGTAGCAAAAGCAAAGCAGTTTCCAGAAGAAACTCCGAGACAGATGGAATAAACCGAAAAAAGAGCGACAGCAAGGAATTTTGGGTTGCGGTAGACTCGAAGAAGATAGTTTTTCTCAGCACCGCTTTTAGGGATCTTCAGGCCAAAGTCGAGGTAGACACAGAAACCGCAGTAGGCCAGGATTCCGCCGAGGAGCCAAAGAAAGAGTGATGCTGGGATCGAACGGCCGGCAAGAAGGTAGATGGAAGACGGGATGCTAAAGATTCCGCTGCCGACGGATTTGTTGAGGAGGAGAAAGACGGTGGAAGAGACGCCGAGTTTGTGTGGGGGGGAGGGCATGGTGGGGGTTGATTTGGGTGGGTTGATCTGGGTGGGAGTAGTAGGAGTGGTAGGAGTGGTAGGAGTGGTATTAGTAGTAGGAGAGAGTAGAGAGAGTAGTAGTAGGAGAGAGTATTAGTATTCTCAGAATCAGAATCACAATCACAATCAGAATCAGAATCAACCAACATTCCTGCGCTCAACCCGCCTTATATATCTTCTCTCAGCTATCTTCATGATAACATTGCACGTGCAATCACGCCCTGCAGTCGCAATACTCACGTGCGATGTGACCAAACCACCTGGTCTCAACAAATCCATATTAGTAATACAGTCACATGACCAACGTCGTCACATGGATATCACGCCTCCATTTATATCCCTCACTCCTCTCCACCACCACCATTCGTCTCTCCCTCCATTCCTTTCTTCTCCCTACCACCCACCCGTCCTTTTCTTCATCATGTCTCCCTCCTTTTCTCCCGCAGAGAAACAGGCCTACGAGCTCTTCTATCTCCAGGCCGATCCTACCGCAACCGGAGCCGTCTCCGGCGAAACAGCAAGAGCCCTCTTTCTCCGCTCCGACCTTTCTCTCCTGCTTCTAGGCCAGATTTGGCAACTCGTAGACCCAAACAATGTCGGTTATCTCGATAAACCCGCCTTTTTCTCCGCATTGAGGCTCATCGGTCATGTCCAAGCTGGCTCCACTCTTACTCCTGATTTGGTAGATGCTCAAGGTCCGTTGGCGAGGTTGGGGGATGGCAACACCGCCAATACTAACAACACCGGTACTACTACCAACCCTACTACCTACCCTACTACCACCCCTACTACCAACCCTACTACCTACCCTACTATCAACCCTACTACCAACTCCACCCCTACTACTGCTACCACCCCTACTACCAACACCAACCCTACTACCAACTCCACCCCTACTACTGCTACCACCCCTACTACCAACTCCACCCTCCCCCCAATCTCCCCCCAGGACCGCGAAGAATACCGCCAACTCTTCACCAAACACGCCCCCTCCGGCTTCCTCCAAGGCTCCGACGCCCGCAACATCTTTATGAAATCAAGACTCTCCAACGAAAACCTAATCCACATTTGGAACCTCGTAGACACCCAAAACAGAGGAAGACTCAACCAAAACGAATTCATCCTCGCAATGCACCTCATCCGCTCCCTCCTAATTAAATCAATCCCCGCCCTCCCCGACTCGGTCCCTGCTTCCTTCCTAGAATCTCCTCCTCCAACTTGGTCAATCTCCCCCGCTGATCGTGCAAAGTTTAATGCCTTTTTCGACTCAATCGATCCCTCCGGCTCCGGCTCAATCGGCGCTGACCAAGTAGTCCCCTTTCTCACCCGCTCTAGGCTCCCAGAAGAAGTCCTCGCCCAGATTTGGGACCTTGCCGATGTAAACAATACCGGAATCTTTACCAAAAATGAATTTGCCATTGCAATGTTTTTGACCCAGCAAAAACTCGCCGGCTTGGATTTGCCTCTTAATTTGCCTCCAGAGTTGAGCAAGCAAGCAACAACCCAACCAACCAACCAATTGGCTGAAAGCCAATTGGGTGGTTCTTTATTTGCTCAATCTCAATCTCAACCCCAGCTAACCCAACCCCAGCTTACTGGTCAATCTCAACTCAACCAGCTCAACCAACCCCAACTCTCCCACCCCCAACTCACCGGTCAATCTCAACTCAACCAACTCTCCCACCCCCAACTCACCGGTCAACCTCAACCCACCCAACCTCAACTCTCCCACCCCCAACTCACCGGTCAATCTCAACTCTCCCACCCCCAACTCACTGGCCAGCGCCAACTTAACCAACTCTCCCAACCCCAACTCACTGGCCAGCGCCAACTTAACCAACTCTCCCAACCCCACCCCGACCTCGTCTCCCTCAATGACGCCTTCTCCCAACCACCTCCCCTCCCTCAACCCGACGAACTCGACAACAAACTCTCCACTACAAAAACCGACGTCGCAAACCTCCAAAACCAAGTCAACTCAATGTCCACCCAGGCTTCCGCCGCAACTGACAAACGCAAAAAAACCGAATCCGAACTCGCCAGACTCGCCGCAGTCCGCTCAGACCTCGAATCCAAACTCGCCGCCCTCCGCACTTCTCGCGACAAGGACACAAAACAGTACGAACAGAACCAACAGCTCCTCCACTCAACCCAACTAGAAACTGCTAAACTCTCTCAAGAACACGCCCTCCTCGACTCCCAGGTCCGCGACCTCCAAAATTCCCTCAACGAAACTACCACCGCCCTCGCTAAAGACCGTGACGAACACGCCCGTCTCAAAACCCAAATGCGCGCCGCAAACGAAGAGGCCGCAGCTCTCAGAACCCGTCTAGAGGCCCTCGAAAAGGACGCAAAGCAACAGCACAACCTCCTAACCATTTCCCGCCAGCAGCTCGCCACTGCCCAGCAGGACCGCGACGCGCTCAGCGCCCGCCACGATGCGCTCAGGCAGGAAATGGATGCCGCCGCCGCTGAAGTTGTCAAAAATGGGGAGCAAGTCGAGGCATTGAGGAAAGAAACCAGTGCTAGCAGGGGTAATCTAACAGATACTCCTACAGGTGCTACTCCTAATATTACGGGAAATACCACTGCCAGCACTGCCACTGCCAACACTACCACTGAACCCACCACCACCACCCCCAGAACCATCACCACTGGAGTCACTGGAACAACCCCCTCCACCACCAACCCCTTCTACCACTTCCAACCAACCGACCCCCCTTTTGACCCCCAGTTCCGCCCCTCCTTCTCCACACCCACCGCCAGCGTCGCCGACGGAACTACCGACTCTGCAATATCCACCACCACCGCAAACACCTCCCCCAACAGCGAATTCGCCGGCACCGTCCTCAACGGATTCCGCCTCCCCCTCTCCCGCCCCCATTCCACCTCTTCCTCCGTCCAAAACAACGCTCCCATGTCTGTGCGCGGCGATCTCGACGCCGCACCCTCCCGCACCAGCTCCCCCGCCGGCCGCGCAGTGCCCTCGTCCCCAGTCACCTCCGAACACGTCGCAGGCATGGCTCCCCCAGAAGACCTCGAGATTAGAGCTCTGGGCGCCGGCACACCCACACCCAGTATGAGCCCCGTTCCCGTCTCCGTCGCAGCCACCGCAGGCTCCTCCATCCCCGACTCAGACATCTCAGTCAACGGATCCAACTCGGACGGCGCGCCCATCCCCGGCTCCGTCGGGCCTGTCTACGCGGACCCCAGGCTCTCCTCCGCAGAGTCGTACGAAATGGTCCCGCGCGCAGAGGAGTTTGCAATCCCCAGCGTGTCCTTCCCCGCCGAGGCAGACAAGAAGGAACAAAAGCCATTCACGGAGTTTGCGCCCGAAAAGCCTTTTGCAGAGTACGCGCCCGAAAAACCGTTTACCGAACCCTTTTCGGAGCAGTTTGACGAGTCCTCGTCTGACGACGACGGGCCAGAGGTCTTGCCAGGCACGTTTTATAAACAGACGGATCCGTTTGGATCGAGCACGGTCGTGGCGCCCGTCCCGGTCGCGGCAAAGGAGGAGCAGCCATTGACACAGGAAAAGTCTTTTTCTAACGATGCGTTCCCTGATGCTTTTCCGAAAGATTCTTTCCCTAAAGATTCTTTCCCTAAAGATCCTTTCCCTGATGCTTTCCCGAAAGATTCGTTCCCTAAAGACTCGTTCCCTAAAGATTCATTTCCTAAAGACTCGTTCCCTAAAGATCCTTTCCCTGATGCTTTCCCTAAAGATTCATTTCCTAAAGACCCTTTCCCTGATGCTTTCCCTAAAGGTCCTTTCCCTGATACCTTTGCACAAACTCCCCACTTTACCGACCCCGACCATCTCGCGGCACGCGGCCCCGAGGTGCCGCCCAAACAAAAGGAGGACCCGTTCCTTGTGCAGCCACAGTTTGGGTTTGGAGCGTTCCCAAAAGACTCTTTCCCTAAGGATCAAACTTTTTCTGATCCCTTCCCCAAAGATTATTTACCTAAAGGCCAATCTTTTTCTGATCCTTTCCCTAAAGACCAACCCCTTCCTGATCCCCAACCCGCCCAGAAACCGTCTGACGAATGGGAATCCCTGTTTGCGAGCTTCTCTTCCCCAAACGGGGCAACAGCCACGCCAGCTCCCACAGCTGCCAGCAAAAAGGAGATTGAGGACGCATTCAGTTTTAGTAACAACGCTCCCAATCCAACCACCCGCGGCCCGCAACCTCCCATCCCGCCGCATGCGCACCGGTTCCAGCAACCCCAAAACTTGAATGATTCTTCCCAGTTTCAACAACCTCCAAACTTGAATGATCCTTCCCAGTTTCAACAACCTCCAAACCTGAATGACCCTTCCCAGTTTCAACAACCTCCAAACCTGAATGACCCTTCCCAGTTCCAACAGGGCTCGTTCGGCTCACCTAACCAACTGAACCAGCAACTCACTGGGCAGAGGGCCCCAACAGAGCAGCTGCGCTCGCCTGTCCCTGTCGCCAGTCCTAGAGATTCGCACCAGTCGCCCCAACCCCTCACCCAGTCTCCCCACTCCCAGCTGAAATCGCCGTCGTTGAGCTCTCGCCGCTCGAGCACAACGCACTCGATCCAGCAGTCGGAGACTTCACCGGCCACTGCCGCCAAGAAGAAGAAGGGGCCGCTCAATTTCATGCACCTGAAGGATGCAAAGCACTCAAAAGACGCAAAGGACGCCAAAAGCAAGCGCGCGAGCATCGTCCCGAGTCTCGGCCTGAGCTTTGGCAAGACGCACGACAAGAAGCACGATAAGCGGGTGTCTCCCGAGGACCTGGAACAGCTGATGGGAATGGGCTTTTCCAAGGAAAAGGCGGTGCGCGCGCTCGAAAAGTCAAAGTACAATGTGCAGGCAGCAATCAATTATTTATTGGAGGAAAGCTAGGGTTGTGTAAATGTTTATAGAGATAGGCTAGTGAATGCATGTATGATTTGTGTGAGGTTAGAGTCGGGCTCGGGCTCAGTGCATCCGTAGCTCGCTGCCAGCTTTGCCCGGCACGCGTCGAGCTCTTCCAAATCCGCTTGGATCTGGCGGGCTGCTTCGGCCGCAAGCTCCTTGTCGTGGTCGTAGATAGCGGCAACAATCAGGTCATCGACCTGTGCCGAAAGGGACTTGAGGAGGGCGTACATGCGGTCGTACGAGGTTCCGCTGTGGAGTTTTTCGCCATTCATCTCGGTCTTGTGGACTTGACGGAGCGTCACCATTAAAACTGTTTCGAAATAAACTGGAATCTTGGAGATTGTAGATTTGTACTGTGAAAGCACTTCTTCACTAAGTTTTTCTTTTTCTTCTTCTTCTTCTTCTTTTTCGTCACCATCATCTTCTTCTTCTTCTTCATCCTCCCCAACCTCTTCTGCCGCATCCTTAATCACATCCCCATAAATCACCACCTTTGACGCCAACAACTTGGCCGCGCTCAGCGCAGCCGTCGGCACTGCTACCAACGCATCACACGCCTGCCACACCTTACCCGCGTTCACCAACCTCAGCCCATCCCCTCTCCCCGTCTCTTCCCGCGCCAGCCCCGCCAGCTCCTCAAAAAACGTCTCGTTTGCTTGAAAGTACTCCCCCACGCGCCGCCCGACCTCCGCCACGACCAGCGCTGCCACCCCGTCGGCCCGCGCAACCGCAACGAGCGCACCGAGCATCGGCAGCATCAGCGCCGCCCCGTCCGCAACGCACCGCGACGCGACGGCCGCGGCAAGCGGCGGCTTGAACGCGATCGCGGTCTTGGTCGTGTGGGCCTTGGTGAGCTTTGCAATGTCGGCAACGGCGGCAAGCGGCGTGTCGAGCCGGGTATCCAGCACGTCTTGCGGAATGTTTGGGGAAGGCTTGTGGGTAATGATCGTCGGAATGTTTTGTCTAAGAAGTTTCACAGTCGTCACTGCTTGTAGCAGCTGCTGACGAAGATCATTGTTTGATGTCATATTTTACGCTGCTTGAAAATATAAATAATTGCATTAAAAAAAAAAAAAAAAAAATTTGAATATATATGTCACGTGTGTCAGGGTTAGGGGCAAAGATTACACGTTAAATAAAGTCAGCTTTTTGTTGTTTGCAATCACTTTTGAACCTCAACCATTTTTGACAAAAAAACCCCTATTGCCATCATGGACATGCAACTTATTAGCACCGTCAACAAACTCCAGGTATGTTTGTGTGTATTTTTTCTTGGACACTTTTTTTCTACATGAAACTAACACCGTTATTAGGACGCATTTGCGTCTCTGGGGACCATGACGAACCCCATTGACCTTCCCCAAATCACTGTCGTGGGCTCTCAGTCGAGCGGCAAGAGCTCTGTTTTGGAAAACATTGTCGGCCGCGACTTTCTCCCGCGCGGCACGGGCATTGTGACCCGCCGGCCGCTCATTCTGCAGCTCACGAACCGCCGCGTTGGCGAGAAGCTTGCCGACGGGTCCGAGCCGCCGGCAGAGGAATGGGGCGAGTTCCTGCACCTTGCTGGCAAGAAGTTTACAGACTTTGACCAGATCCGTAAGGAGATTGAGAACGAGACAGAGAAAGTGACGGGCAACAATGCGGGCATCTCGTCCAACCCAATCAACCTGCGCATCTTTTCGCCAAACGTGCTGACGCTAACGCTCGTCGACTTGCCCGGCCTCACAAAGGTGCCGGTCGGCGACCAGCCCAAAAACATTGAGCGGCTCATCAGGGAGATGTTGCTCAAGTTCATTTCCAAGCCCAACGCCATCATCCTCTCGGTCACGGCCGCCAACACCGATCTGGCCAACTCGGACGGACTGAAGCTCGCGCGCGAGGTTGATCCAGAGGGCACGCGCACCATTGGCGTGCTGACCAAGATCGATCTGATGGACCAGGGCACGGATGTTGTGGACATTCTGGCCGGGCGCGTCATCCCGCTGCGCTACGGGTACGTGCCGGTCGTCAACCGCGGACAGAAGGATATCAAGAGCAAAAAGTCCATCAAGGACGCACTGGAGTACGAGCGCACCTTTTTCGAGAGCCACCCGTCGTACAGCGCCAAGGCAGCGTACTGTGGCACCCCGTTCCTTGCGCGCAAGCTGAGCACCATTCTGATGCACCACATCAAGGCGACGCTGCCCGATATCAAGGCGCGCATCCACTCGTCGCTCTCCAAGTACAAGGCGGAGCTCGAGCAGCTTGGCGGCGCGGACGGCAGCCTCGAGTCGGCGTCCAACATTGTGCTCAACGTCATCACGGAGCTCTCGAACGAGTACCGCACGATCTTGGACGGCAACAGCCAGGAACTGTCCACGACCGAGCTGTCGGGCGGCGCGCGCATCAGCTTTGTGTTCCACGAACTCTATTCCTCAGGCATCGATGCGGTCGATCCCTTTGACCAGGTCAAGGACGTGGACATCCGCACCATTTTGTACAACTCGTCTGGCTCGTCCTTGTCCCTTTCTGTCGGGTCCGAGGCGTTTGAGATCATTGTCAAGCAGCAGATCAAGCGGTTTGAAGAGCCCAGTTTGAAGTGCGTCACGCTGATTTTCGACGAGCTCATCCGCATCATCAACCAGATCTTGCAAAAGCCAATCTACAAGAGATATCCCACGCTCAAGGAAGAGCTTTTTTCGACAATTGTGCAGTTCCTGCGCGGTCGCCTGGAGCCCACCAATCTGCTTGTCAGCGACCTGGTGAGCATGGAGGCCTCCTACATTAACGCGTCACACCCCGACTTTATGAGCGGCCAGACCGCCATGGCCATCATCCAGGAACGGCTGCACCCGACGCCGGCCGTGCGCGTGGACCCCAAGACGGGCAAGGCTCTCTCCAGCCCCGTGCCCTACTCGCCCGAGGTCGGCCAGGCGAGTGAGAAGGGCGGTTTCTTTGGGAGCTTTTTTGCCAACAAGAGTCGCAAGAAGCTTGCGGCGATGGAGCCGCCGCCAGCCGTGCTCAAGGCGTCGCCCGCGCTGTCTGAGCGAGAGACGATGGAGACGGAGGTGATCAAGCTGCTGATCCGGTCGTACTTTGATATTGTCAAGAGCACGATGGCGGACATGGTGCCCAAGGCCATTATGCTGAACCTCGTCAAACAGTCCCGGGAAGAGATACAGAAGGAGCTGCTGGAGCAGATGTATAGACCGGACAAGGTGGACGAGCTGCTCAAGGAAAGCGATCTCACTGTGCAGCGACGAAAAGAGTGTATGCGCATGGTTTCCAGCTTGCAAAAGGCTGCAGACATTGTCGCGAGTGTCTAAGGTTTTAGAGAAGGAAGCATTAAAACGGTCGTTCCATGCAAACAATTGGCTTCGATAGAAAGGCATGTGATTTTGTAATGACGTAGTTTGCTATTTTTCGTTTTTTTTTTTTTTTTTTTTTTAATTTGACAATTTAGTTTTTTTAAAAACCATTTCTTTTACAATTCAATTCAACATGTGGCGCTCATCCGGTTCTTCGCAGCATTTAGACGAAAAGATTATACTACAGAAGGACGCGCTCAACGACTCGCTATTCCAACGTCTTTTTTCGACGATTGTCCTGCTAATCGTCCTTGCCGTGCTCGGCTTTGTTGGTTTTCTCTGTTTCCAAGTCTACGCCAACCTCAGCGCACAGACCCAGGAATACCTCGACGAACGCCAGATCAAGGTCGGCAAACGCGGCGGCGGCGGCGGCGTCTCGATCCCCGTCTCCCATATTTCCAAAGACAAGATGGGCAACTACGCACAGCGCGTCGCCTCGACCGTTTTCGGAAACACCGCCTCGGTGGACGCGCAAGAGAACCCGACCAACGCCAAGCTGTCGCGCATGCTGCGGTTCCGGGAATGGAAAGACCGAAAACGCACGGTATACACGGGCTCCGCCACGGAGGCAGCCAACTCGGGGTTTTATGACGAACAGAATCAGTGGGAAGGCGATCTGGAGCACAGCTAAACCCGGTCGTGACACACTATCACGTAGATTGTTAAAACAAAAATAATACAGGCGGAGGTCACGTGTAAACTCTATATAAGTATTTATTTGAATTGCAAAAAGGCGTGTAAACCATTTTAGGAGCCGGGCTCTGCAAAGACCCGTTCATATCTGTTCGGGTACGCGAAATGGAGTCACGTGGATGCTGCGTAACTGTTAGCACGACGAGACATTTACTGGGCTCGCTGTATTTGGCAGTTGTAGTTTTGAAATTTTTTTTTTTTTAAATTGTTTTTTTGGAAACGAGATACTTTATTCATCAACCAATAATGTCTGCTAGTATTGATACGCCAAAGTTTAGTTTTGTTGAAGAACAGGACAAGTATTTCATGAATGTTGCTTTTGAAGAAGCAAAGAAGGGTGTGTTTATGGTCAAAGTATATGTTGAATCTTTACTTGATTTGCAACTTACTTGATCTGTAACTTTTGCTTATTATTTGTTTGCTAACACCATCCAGGCTACGCCGAAGGCGGAATCCCCATCGGTGCCGCACTCGTTTCCGCTGACGGAAAGCTGCTCGGCAGCGGCCACAACAAGCGCGTCCAGCAAAAGAGCGTGACGTTGCATGGCGAGATGGACGCATTGGAGAACGCGGGACGGCTGCCCGGGAGTGCCTATAAGGGCGCGACGGTATGTGTTGACTTTTCGTGGTCGTAATCGTAGTCATTATCACAACCACTGTTGATCATTGTTTTTAAACCCACTAACAACAACCACAGATGTACACCACACTCTCGCCTTGCCACATGTGCACCGGCGCCTGTCTGCTCTACGGCATTTCGCGCGTCGTGCTCGCCGAAAACAAAACCTTTTTGGGCGGCGAGGACCTGTTGCGCAGCAAGGGCGTCGAGGTCAAGAACGTGCACGACGATAGATGCTTAGAACTCATGAACAAGTTTGTCAAAGAGGTGAGTTTTTTTTTTTTTTTGAATCGATAGTGTACTAACCTTTTTCTAGAAACCCGAGCTTTGGAACGAGGATATCGGAGAGTAAATTTGAAACCTGTATTCTGGCTATAAACAATGAAATAGATGTACATATCTACATGCTCAACTGTTGGAAATCTATATTTACGGATTCAATCCGTTTTTCATCAAAATATATCGTTAGCATTTTTCCCTTTTTTTTTTTTTTTTTTAATCATCATCCTCGTCCTCTTCATCACTTCTGGAATCGGCCGCGGCGTCGCCTTTCAGGACCTTGATCAGGACCCTGACAATCATGTATAACCAGGCAATCGAAATGAGCTGCAAAAACGCAAGCAGCCCGACCAGTGTCCAGTACACATTGTCGGTAAAACACTGGATGAGCTCGCCAGACTTTTCGTCGTAAAAGCACTTGCGCGGAAGCATGTGGTAGGCGTCGGTGAACGCAGAATAGAGGACGTAGTTGTAGATGCCGTGGCGGAAAAACATCCAGGTGCCAAGGAAGATGATGAAGCAAACGTCGCAAGGCGTCTGGTATCCGAGGTAGCGAAGCACTTTAGCCAGCGAGAGGAAGATGTCAACCACGTCCATAATGACCATAATCACATGGCCGACACGAGTCAGGAAGTGCTGGTACGAGCCAACAATCAGGGCACACGTCACAATGTGGTGGATAAACATCTGCCAGTGGTCTTTGCGGCGCTCCTCAATGTTGATGACGTAGATCTGCTGGACCCAGATGGAAAACTGGATCAAGTAGTATGTTTTCAGTGGCAGCTGTATGGTATTCACGGGCCAGTCCTCCCATAACGCAATAGCAGAAAACCAATAGGGGGAGCGCGAGAGCAGCACTGCGCCCACGACAAAAAAGGTAAAGTACTGCAGGAGGGCGTAGCCCTGCTCAGCAAATCTAATGGTTGTCTTTTTGGACTTTATATGGCAAACATTGCGGCCGACCCAGACGAGGAGGTTGTCCAGAATGAGCGAGCGCGTAAAGGTCAAAACAACGATCCAGAAAAACACAAAACAGCCGTCGGCCGGACCGATTCTGGCCGTCTGGGTAGCTGGGTCCACGTACGAGATTGAGAGAAAGGGCTGGGTATACGGTTGGAAGACAGGGATTTGGTTTAAAAGGTATAAAGAAAGGATAATTGTTGTTGAAATTTCTGTTTAAAAAAATAATAATAATAATAATAAAAATAAAACAGATCCAGTTAGCGAAAACTCTTGAAACGATCAAACGACTAAACTTACTTAATTGACGTTTATGAATATAGTTACTAATTCCCTTTTGGTATCGACCTTTTCGTCGGGCGTGAGGCTTGTTTGAGTTTGGTGATCTGTCATTTTCAGACTTTTTCACAGTACGGCGACTCTTTAGCCCTTCTTGGGAAGTAGACAACAAGGCTGACGACGACGATTGCTCGAAACTGTGGTCAAGCCGCTTCTCTGCGACGGACGGCGGGACACTTTCGAGCTTGAGCTCGGAAAAGCTCGCAATTGAGGAAGGCGACGTGGCGGTGCTGGACAACGGGGACGTGGAGTTGGAGGAGTCGGCAGCAGAGACGCTGATGGATGGCTGGATAGAATCTGGAAGATTCAGATCTTCGACACACTCCGAGGCTGTGGAATCCAATAAAGTCATAATACTTTATCGAGGATTGGATGAAAAAAAAAAAAAAAAAAAAAAAAAAAAAAAAAAAATTGAAAAATACGTATAAATCAAAGTTTGAAAAATTGAAATCTTGCAAAAAAAAAAAATTTAAAAATGAAAAAATAAATTCAACAAAATAGTTTGTGATGCACGTGATATCAATTGTGAGTGTATCATGTGACATATTATGATTTTCACGTGGATTCGCATATGTTTGAATCGAAATATGTATTTTGAGCCATTCAACTGTTGATTCGGTCCTTTTTGCGGAAACGTTTTGCAGAGTCTCTGGATATTGATGAGAGAGAAATTTGGTTGAGTCGGGGTGTAGGTGACGGCTGGGTGCTGTCCCAAGCAAACCACAGCGGTTCTGTTCCAGTAAGGCCCGACAGGTCCGTCGGTCCGAGCACGTTTGACGGTTGAACGAACATTTGTTAGTACTTGTCAATTTATGAAATCCATACTGCAGCATTGAATAACCAACAATGTGTGACACAACGGAAATGGAAAAGAGGAGGTTTTTTTGAAAGTTCTGTCGAAATAAGGGCTGATAAGGCAATGGCCCACAGAAAGTGTTTGGAACATTTCAAATGAAACCCTTGAAAGCTCTCGTAGAATATCAAGTGAAACCCTTAAAAGTTCTGAAAACATATCCAAGTAAACCCTTGAACGTGTTATGAAGATTGTTTTTTAAGAACTAGTGATGAGCGTGCCAACACAATGATGAGATCTAATACTTGAAGAGAACTTTGTCTTCAATACAAAAACTTTGAACAAAACCTTTGATGTGAATGAAAATTACAAAGATATATTGACGAGACGGTTAGAATTGAAAAGTTTATGATTTCATCAATGTCGTAGAAATAATGAAGAAGAAAAAAGTATAAAAACTTAATTGAATTCCTATTTTGTAGTCAACAATTGTGAACAGATACATTTAACCATCATTTAGCCACCACAAAAAAATCAAAAAAGATTTGGTCCACCAGAGTCATTACATAAAGTTCGCAGCCACCACCAAAACACACCTTTATCCAAGTCTACAAAAAGGATTTGCTCATAAAAAAAACCTTGACTGAATAACCAGCAACCATATCCAATATGTCGTCCATGGGAATGCGATCTATTCCTGTTGTCGCTGCCGTCGTCGGTTTGGCAACAGGATACACCGTTTTCCAGCCAATCATTGTGTAAGTATCAGTTTGTTTGGTCTTGATTGATAATCTATTAACACTCCACCAGCGATCAACTGCGAAAAGACGGTGCTTTGAAACCAGAAATTGAACAGGAATTACAAAAGGAAGAAAAGAATGCTATTCAAACGGAATTCACTGAATCTGAATCAAAATAAATGGCTTTTTCTTTTTTTTTTTTTTTTTTTTTTTTTTGCTCAATTCTTAAATAGTAATATGTACATATAAATCAATGACGGTGACAAAAAAAACAAAACCTCTTTAGTCTATTCTAAAACCCAATATATATATATATATATTTCCACAAGTATACACGTTCCAACGATCCAAGATAAACAACAGTTTTACTTGGACATACTGTTTAAAAAGTTGGCGGTCTTGATACCCTTTCTGTTTTCCTTTCTTCTTTGCTTTTTAGCAGCCTTGACGGGATCTGTTTCCCAAAGTCTCTTTTCCTGAACTTCCTTGGGATCAAGAACTGTCCACAACCATGCCGGGTACTCGCCATCTTCTTTAGCAACAATGGGGTCCTGTCCCTTTTCAATATTGAGGTTCTTGATAACAGTTCCAGCTGCACATGACGAAACAACCTTTGGAGCCGAAGGGGTAGTAGTGGCTGCTGCTGATGAGTAGAATCGTGTCGCAGAGATCAAAAGTGATCGACCAGAAGAAACGGAACGTTGGAAAATCGAAATCATTTTTGTCGGTTCAAGTCTGTCGAAACTAAAGTTTGGTTTTGACTGTGAATAATGCAAAACTAAAGAAAAAAAAACAGTGAAAAATAATTGTCACGTGTTAATCACATGAACAACATAGCCCTGCATAGCCGAGTCACGTGTGATATGAGTATAGCTTTAAAACTTAATTATCCCGCTTTCTTTCTTCTTTAGCAACATTCACTTTATTTTTTTTTTTCAAATGACATCTTTGAATTCTCATTCATTTTCTTCTCTTAAGGTCCAATTGCTTTTTGCCAAATCAAGAGTTTACATCCATCCTTCTGCTTCGGCAAAGGATAACATTCCCGGCTTTTTGGCGTTGGTCAGGCCGCCAGGAACCTCTGATAAAGATGTTCTTTTGGCCTGGGTTCCTGAGTCTTACATCAAAAACACTCCAGATTATGATTCTTACGTTAAAGTCGATCTCGATACCGAATCAATGACGGTAGTCACTTCAGATGTTCCTTCGTCATCCTCGTCCAACACTGCATCTCTGTCTTCTTCTTCTCCGTCATCATCCTCGTCTTCTTCATCAACCGTACTTGTTTCTAAACCAGCAGCTTCTTCATTAACTTCTTATGCATTTTCTATTCCTCTATCTTCAATCTACTCTCTTCAAGCACGCCCTCCGTCACTGGGATGGTGGTGGGGCTCTGTCATTATCCATACTCGTGACTCCAAAACAATGCCCGCGCTATTCTTTCATGACAATGAGTCTCCTTCAACCATCCAAATCCAAAAACAACGCAACAAAGATTTCGATCCTTTTGACAGCTCTGGCGACTTGTTTTGGGGTGGCGACCAGTTTCTCAAAACTTTGGGCCAGTATGCCACGTTGGAACGCTCAACCTTGGAAACTTCCATAATCCTTGTCAACCCAGAGCCCGAGGACCGCCGCTCGTTTTCGCCCAAAACTGCAAAAGTTGTGGCCAACGAGTCGGGTGGTTTATATAAAGCAATCAACGACGCAAAGTGGTCTCTTTTGGAAAAGCTAGCTCAGGTCACTAAACTCTCGCGCCGTGCGGCTCAAAACGTGATTGATCACTCCCCACCCTCAGTTCGTAACTTGCTCAACCAGCCTGAAGTCCAAAAGATTGGCGACGAGTTTGACTCGGCCCGCGTGTATCTGGCTAAGTGGGCAATGGGAATCGCTGAAGAAGCAGAAAAGTCTCGCAAAAAGGTTGTTTGGAACGACGAAATTGCGTATCACGATATACTGAAATCTACCGTGGGCGGTTTTGAATTGTTGGATATTGACTATCAACCCGAACGCCGCAACGAGGTCGGCAAGGTCGAGTGGAACGCCTTTTTTGATCACACCGGCCGTCTAAGTATCACTATCGATGAGGTCAAAGATCGCATCTTTCACGGAGGTGTTTCGCCCGAAATCCGCAGCGAGGTTTGGCTTTTCCTTTTAGACGTATACCCTTGGGACAGCAGCTCTGAAGACCGCCGCTCAATCATTTCTGAAAAACGTAACGAGTACTACAGATACAAAAGAAAGTGGTGGGAAGACATTGACAAACAAGAAAGCGACGATTTCTGGAAGGATCAAAAATCTCGCATCGAAAAAGATGTTCACCGAACAGACCGAAATATTTCCTTATTTGAGGAAAGCGACACACCTCATCCTGATCCCAACTCTAGATACTCTGAAATTGGAACTAACCTGCATTTGGAACAGCTCAAGGATCTCCTCATCACCTATAATGAGTACAACACTAATCTGGGCTATGTCCAAGGAATGTCGGATTTGCTGTCTCCCTTGTATGTTGTTTTCCAAGACGACGCAATCACCTTTTGGGCATTTTGCAACTTTATGGAGCGAATGGAACGCAACTTTCTCCGCGACCAGAGCGGTATGCGCCAGCAAATGCTGACTCTTGACCAATTGGTCCAACTGATGTTGCCTGAGCTCTATCGCCATTTAGAAAAGGCCGACTCTACAAATTTCTTTTTCTTTTTCCGCATGCTGCTCGTCTGGTTCAAGCGCGAGTTTGAGTGGGACGACGTGTTGAGGCTTTGGGAGGTTTTGTGGACAGACTACTTGTCGTCGCAATTCATTCTCTTTGTCGCACTTGCTATTCTCGATAAAAACAAGGATGTCATCATGACGCATCTAAAACAGCTTGATGAAGTCCTCAAGTACATGAATGAATTGTCAATGCACATGAATTTGGAGGACATTCTGACTCGTGCCGAACTTTTATTTAGAAAGTTTGAAAAGACCATTGACATGATTGACAAGAAAAAGCAGCTCATATCGTCCAACGATTCTACAGCCAGCGAGTACGAAAAAGATCCACTGCCGACAATTTCGCCAGAGCTCAGGCAACTGTTATCAAGGAAGGTCATTGTAGTTCATGAAGTTGAAAGACCTCCTGGGGCTACCGGAGGTTAATATTGATATTTATCGTGTTTTAAAAAAATTTTGAATTGAAATAAATAAATGTTCTAATCATAAATCGTTATAAAGTGCACAATTTGAAATCATGGCATTCCTTTGCCATCACCTTTGGAAACTTGACCATTTCCGTTTTGGGATTCCTTATCTACGACAGGCTTTGTAGTGTCGGTCTGTCGAGAAATAACTTCCAAGTAGTTTGCGGGAACGTACCCCGTTTTGCCGCTTCTAGTGCGAACACGCCACCAATCGGACGCATTTCCTGACGTATCCTTTTTGGAAATGATTGCCAACAGGTCTCCTTTGTTGAGTTCCAGTTCTATGGCAGGGTTTTCTGGTACGAATGGGTAAAGGGCTCGACAAAACTCGAGCGTGCTGGGATCGATTGAAGTATTGGTAGATGAGTCCATAAGTATATTGTCTTGGGGAAGAGAAGCCGCAGTGTTCTGTTCATTCGGAATAACTGGATCTCTGTTTTGAATAAGTTTGTTTAGCAAATACAGGAATCCAAAAGTCGATGCAAAGAAAAACAATAGTGGCTTGAATGAATGTCGCTGTCTGTCTTTATTTTGACTAGCAGACTGGAATTTGGCAAATTCGTGGGAATTTAGTGTTTGGGCCAACCGTTTAGTTGCATCAAACTTTTTTCCAGTGATTTTAGCAAGCACTTTTTTAATCCACTTTACAATTGTAAAGATTCCCAAAATGGAACCGAGCGAGTGTTTCAAGTGGCTCAGCTGCTCAGCGACCGAGACCAGCGCAAAAAAAGACGAGTGCGTAGCCATGTATGTGCTCTCCAGCATTTGAGCAAACCCTCCAATAGCTCCAACAACACTTTCAATCAACTGAAATGCCTCAGCTGTGCTAGCCTGGAGCCCATTTCCCATCACTTGCCCATTAGGCCCAGCCCCAGGTCCCATCCCTCCATACATTCCGCTTCCAAAACGGTTATACAGTGACCCGTAGGACCCCATTCCGCTATACGATCCGTACCCGCCGTAAGGATTGCTGTAGGGCGAATTGTAGGACATGTTGTACTGGTTATATGCACTTGCCGTTGTCTGAGCGGGGTATGATGTAGACGAAATATTGGAAAAAGATGCTGGTCTTGACGGAACAGCAGGAGCAGTTTCGGCTGAGGGAACAGCCGCCGAACTTGTATTGATTGCGTTCATGATGTAATGATATCTGTATCGAATTTGATGAAAAAAAATCAATCAACCGAGACGTTTCCGGATTCAACTTTTTGGGGTATAATGTATATATCTTTTGAAATAAACTTCAAACAGAGAAACTAATCAGGGTATTTATATCTTTCGAAAAAACAGGATGTACAACCTTATAAAAATAAATCAAGTCATTTATCAACACGATGACTATTTCGTAATCTGAAAAAAAAAAAAAAAAACGGCGTAGTTCACACAAGAAGCAAAAAAATGACTAGCTTTTCGGGTAAACATAACGGCCTGATGTCTTTTCCATGGATTGAGTCATACATACACATCACGTGTTTGGTGATTTAATATCCTGTGATATTTTCGTTCCTAAGTACATTAGAGTCTAGTTGTGTACGGCTGTGTTTCGAAATTTTTTTTAAAAAAAATTTTTATATTTTTCAAAATCTAAAGTCACATATTGAAACCGTTTTTTATAGATTCAAGAAAACTGTCAATTTATAATAATGGGACGTCGATCAGGGAAACCCAACAGTGGCCGCATTTCCGCTCCGTCCACTAATACAATCACCAAAAAAAAAAAGCCTACAGGACTTTCTGTAGCAGCCAGCAAAAACCGTTTATACAATGCGTTTGATATTGCAGAAGCTGAGCTCGAGTCAAAGCGTCGCCACAAAAAGCGTAAAGAGCGTGGAGCTATTGATACCGGCAAGAATGGAGGAGGCGACGACGACGATAGCGATCCTAACCCACTGGACGGCTCCAACAACCCCATTGATCCAAGTTTGATTGCGGGTCAGGACGTTGACGAGGATGAAGACGAAGAAATTGATTCCGACGAAGCGTTTGGATCCTCTGATGAAGAAGAAATTTTGGATAGCAAGGCATGGCAAAAGAAAAGAAAACAGTTCAAAAACAAGTATTTGAAAGGCGAAGATAACGAATCCAGCGAAGAATCTGAAGAGGAAGAAGATACGTCTCAATGGGTTTCTTTGACTGAAGCTTGGGATTTGGACGACAAAGATCAAAAAAATTGGGAAATTTCACAGGTTAAAGGCCTAGACGGCAAATCTCAAGATATCCAACTCCAAGATTCCGATGATGAAGAAAGTGAAGATGAAGATTCCGATGATGATGACGACGACGATTCTGATGATGACCAACTTTCACTCAATGAATCTGATTATGATGATATTGATGAATCCAAACTCAGTAGTTTACAAGAAATGATTTCCGGCCTCACTAAACCATCAAAAGCTTCGATTACTGCTTCTGACTCAAACGTTAAGAAAAACAAAATCTCCCAAAAAGATTTGGACATTCTTCAGCAATCCAGTTTGGCCCCAGAATCTGAGTTTTCTGCTATAAATGCTGGTTCTGCCTCCTCAACAAAACTTTCTCTCGCAGATCTTGCTGGAACCATTGATGATGAAGATGCTTCATCCCATTTAGCATTAATCGACACTTCTGCCACTGACAAAGATACCGATCCTAGTGGAAATACCAGAAAGAGAAGCAAGTCTCAGACACTTTCGGTCCCCCTTCCTCGACACATTCAACAACGCCATGACCGTAAAGCTGCCTATGAGTTGACCAAGGAAGAGGTCAAGAAGTGGGTTCCAACTGTCAAAAGTATGGCTATGGCTGAACATATTTCGTTTCCTTTAGTAGAACCAAAAAGCTTTGATAAGGAGGAAGACGACGAAGATACCAAAAAAATAAATCCTTTGGAGTTATCAATAGCCCGGACCCCATCAACCAACGCTGCCGATGATATGGAAGCCAAGATCCAGGCCCTGCTTCAACAATCTAATCTAGTCCAAAAATCAGCACAGCCAGACACTTTTGAAGAATTGGCGCCTAGTCAACTTACTTTAGAAGAATTACAAGCCCAGCGCACCCGACTACGACGCATGCGTGAGCTGGCATATCGTGAAGAAAAAAAGGCCCACCGCATCAAAAAGATCAAGTCCAAAACGTACAGAAAGATTCACCGAAAAGAGCGCGAACGTGACGAGGAACACATGCGCGAAGCTTTGGGATCCGACTACGAAGGAAGTGATCCAGAAGACGATGAAGAACATGATATTCGTCGTGCTCAAGAAAGAATGTCTCAAAAACACAAAACCAAAAACAAATGGGCAAAGGATATGATTAAACACGGTATGACTAAAGACAAAGCCACAAGAAACGAGCTCGAAGAAATGCTCAAGACCAGCGAAGCTTTACGTGCTAAAATGCTTGGTAAAAAGAGTCTGGACGAAGATTCCGATATGGATTCGGACGATGAGCAAAGATTTATTGGACAAGACGACGACGAGGATGGCGAAGGTATCAACGCCGAAAAGGAAGGTCTTGGAAAAGGTGTACTGGCCATGAAATTCATGAGAGATGCCGAAGAAGCCGAACGCAAACGCAACCAACTTGCAAAAGAAGAGCTTCGACGTGCCATGGGCGAATTCGATTCCGAAGACGAAGACAATGAACATAACGGATCTCGTAAAGCCAAAGGCGCGAACGTCATCATTAACGAAGGTCGTCGTGTTTATGCTCCTGGAACCGCCAAGGCTCGCTCTGAATTAAAAAAGGTCCAAGATGAAGTTGAAAGAGACGAAATGGAGTTGAATGAAGAAAGCGGGTTGGACAAAAAATTGAGCAAAGCACATGCTAAACGGAAAAGACAATCCGAAGACAGTGACGAAGACGAGGATGAGGACGAGAAATTTAAGACTGGTGACTCACGATACGGTAAAGTTCGACGTGTTGATGCTAGTGATTCTGAATCTGAAAACGGCAACGATAATGAAGATGACGAAAGCGACGACGACGCTAACCCATGGCTTACTGGAGAAGAAACCACCAAGAAAAAGTCTAGTGTTACTGTCTTATCAAAAGATAGCAGTGCTTACGACAAGTCCCAAAACTCAATCCAAAAACAACGCAAGAAAGCATCTAAAAAGTCAAAGGGATCAAGTCGTGATGGTTTGATTGACATGAATGAAACTTTAACTGTTGTTGACGCTTACGGAAGCGACAATGATGTTTCTGGTTCTGATCAAGAGACCATTGTTGGATCTGAAAAGAAGCACACAACTGGAAGCAAAGACAAAAAGGTTAAATTCAAGCAAACAGACTTGGTTAAGGAAGCATTTGCTGGCGACGATGTCGTCACTGAATTCGAAGCTGAAAAGGCCGAAACAGTGACCCGTGACGATGATCGCGTGGAAGACGTGACTTTGCCCGGTTGGGGTTGCTGGGATGGTGCCGATATGGATGGAAAAAAGAAACCGAAAAAGAAGTTTATCCGCAAGGTAGCTGGTGTGGTTCAGGCCAAAAACAGAAAGGATTTTGGTTTGAAGAACGTTATTTTGAACGAACGTGTTACTACTGGCTATGGTGCAATTGCTGGTGGAAAACTTCAAGCAGGCACTCAAGCTACATTGTTTGCTGATAAGCTTCCATTTTTGTACTCCAATGCTGAAGAGTATGAAAAGTCATTGAGAATACCAATTGGTCAAGAATTCGTCTCAAGAACAGTTCACCAAAAGATGGTCAAGCCTAGAGTATTGGTCAAACCTAACGTTGTTATTGAAGCGATTCGAAATCCATTTGAAAAGGAAGATAGCGATTAGATGTATTTTTTATAAGTTTTTCTTAAATAAATTAAAATTCGGTTTTTTATTTTGACATGAAATAAATGAAATTCTATTGTTTTTCAATTAACTTAATACCAACTTTCTTTAACAAGATGTTTAAAACATATTTTACAAAGCATCTAGTCTATCGTCAATTTCTTGAGACGAAAGCTTTCTAAATCGTGGGCCTTGAGCACCCTCAACACCTCTAACACCAAGGAGCTCGTCAACTGGCTCAGATACCACTGAGATCTCAACTGTTTCGCCATTCATTTCTCCATCAACAGATTCCTTGAGAGTCAACAAAGCGATATGGATAGCGTCTTCAAGCTCCAGTTCTTCATTCCATCTCTTTTCAAGAAAGGTTTTTGCCGAGGTGGCGCCCTTGCCAATTGCCGTAGCTTTCCAAGGGAAATAAGCACCTGAAGGATCAACTTGGTATAAACCATATCCATAATGCTCGTCGTAGCCTGCAACCAATAATGAAACACCATAAGGTCTAACACCACCACTTTGAGTAGCTTCTTGCATTGTTCGCGCAATTTCTTGGACGAGAATACGGGTAGGAGGGTACTCATTGTAAATACGCTTATAAGCAGTGTGACTCAAACGACGAGCCTGGCCAAGCAAGACACGATAATCGGGACCCATGCCACTGTATACAGAACCAATATTTGGAGTAAGTAAATCAATTTTAGACAATGAATCGTTATTGACGAGCGAGGAAGATGATTTCTTTTCGGTGGCAAGAACAATTCCATTAGATGCTATAATAAAAGTATCAATAACTGGTCTTGCAAATAGTAAAAAAAAATTTATTTAAAGTTGATTTGGTTGGAGATCAATGAAATAATCAAACCAATTGATTGAATCGCCTTTACGATTAATCGCTATTAACTGAGAGGTAGTATGGCGCAATCCTCTAGTATTATATTTTAAAAAACAATTCTAAATGACATACCCTTGATACCGAGAGCAGTGACACCTTTATTGACGGCCTGCAATGCGTAATCAATCTGTGTAAGTTTACCAGTTGGTGAGAAAGTTGTTAAAGAAAACGAGTACCGATCAGCCATTGTTGAATTAAGTAAAAGTCGTTAAAGATATTAATTAATTGAAATAGTATTGAGTATAATAGAAAATCAATGAAAAAAATAAAATTTAGTATAATATGAAACCAGTGGCAAACAAGAGAAAGATTAGGTGGTGACATTAGAGATTTTTTGGTGTTGTTTTTTTTTCATCACGTGATTATCTCGATAGAGTCGGTCATGGCCAGAAACGGGTTGGTGACATGTTAGTAACTTTATATGAGCTAAATAGCAAGTGTATACCAATAGAAGTTATAATATGCATTCTAAATAGATATCATAATTAAAATTGTTGCAAATTCTGTGATTATTTCGGAACTGGTATTGTGCTGTTTTACCCGGCTTATGTTTACACAATGTAAAAGTTTTATTCTTGTTAAAACCAGTAATCAAACTCTGTTTACAATTTTCATTTATTAAGAGATTCGGTAACAATTATGTAAATAGTGTTTTATTACACGCCAAATCTGAGTAAATGCATTACTGGGTTACCTACTCTCTGTACAGCTATCAACTCTCAATCATTTACTCGGATACGTTCCGCGCGATTTTATAAATCGATGAAAATTTTTCACTATGATAGATGACCATGTTACCAGTCAAATTTCTACTTTATTAACACTTGGCGCTTGGAAAAGTGTTACCAACTACTTTGTCTACACCACATTACAGTAATTGTTGTTTTGTTACCATTACAAGCAACTAGCTGTTACATTGGTAAAAAATATTTACATTTTTTTTTTCATCAACCAAATTCTATAAACATACATGTATTATTTTGGTGGGTTGGCAATTTTTGGCATTTCAATACATTTTTACCATTTAGATGACATAAAATAGTACAAAAAATATTGGATTTTTTACCAAGACGAGAAACTGTGTTAGTAGTTGAATTGAAAAGATTGTGGATGTGTTTGAGTATAAGATCGTATAAGAAATTTAAATCACTTATACACTAGCTTTTTCCATAACCTGAAAAAAAGAAAAAATAGAATTTGCAATCCAGTCTGGTTTGTTTGCCAGGTAGTGATATTGACTTTTTCAAAAAATTAATTCATGGAATTATTTCCAGTCATCATTTGAAGATTAATGACCAAATATACTGTCATGGATTTAAAAAACCAACTGGAAAAAATATATACTGGCAAAAACTCTGACTTTTGAGTTAAAAAGAAAAAAAAAAAGCATGACTAAATCATTATAAAAACTTGGTTTTGGAAATAAATGGATAGAAAAAACCATGCCTTACAGAGTCTCAAAAAAGTGCAAACAAACGAGTTATGATAATTAATAATTATATGAAAAACTATTATAAAATGACAATGTAGAAGTCTCTATCTTCATCACGCGCTTCAGAATCAATCGCTGAACGATTGAGAAGAAAACCTTTGAGTGCTAGTTGATCAAAATAAAAGCAGATCTTTGGATTAGTTTTGATATTTCTTATTCGAATCAACCAACAAGTATACCGATGTGTGTTATGAATATAATATACAAAGTATATCTATGCTTACTATTAGAAATTCAAGCAAACAATTATTTTCTAGAAAAATCTTGAAAGAGCAATATTGTTTGATTAGTTTGAAAATTTTAAAAAGCTGAAACTGAATGGTTTATCAGTCACAATTATAATTGTATAATACGTTCTATGTTCCTTGCTGATTGGATTTATCTTTAACTTTAATCAAATTATGACTTCGATTGAAATAAATATTGTTAGAAAAGTTCTAGTCTCTAAAGTATTTAGCCACACATTGTATGGATTCATAAAAATATGAAACACTGCGTTAATGATTTTTGAAAACGAAAAGTATAAAATCACAGTGATTTTTGTGAAATACCTAATATGAGTAAAAGGTTTTAAAGTGTTCATATGAGGAGAGTGATGGTATATGCGACTTCTCTTAGCTTGGTGCTTCCATTATATACGAATTCTATTTCAGTATAAGTTTTCGTTTAAAAAATGTAACTTAATATACCTATTTTAATGAATAGGGTTTATTGAATGTTTTGAAAAAAATGAAAATACTAGTGTACTTGTAAACGATTTTTGGTCCGTACGGAATCTTTACATTATTTGTAAACTATACTGTTGTGTAATTGGTTAGAATCATATATTTGATCAATGTTAACCATGCTTTTAAATTGTTAACAGATTTGTATAAAAAATACCACCAAAAGGTTAAGGGGTAATAGTTAAATGCATTTCTTCAAAATAAATAGATACAATTACATGAGTCGAAAAGTTGAGAAATCAAACACCAAACAATAGAAAGTGTTTTCAGTAAATATGAAAGTAATCATAAAATTTTGAAACAGAAAAAGCTCAATCTTCGGTAAACACAGTAAATTTTAACGACATTAATCGAAATAATATGCAACCGAAATGTTAGGAAAACAATCAAAATGGAAGGGAATCTACAAAGAATTAATGTTAAAACCAAAGAGAAACACATAGAACAAAATTGTTTTGTTACGGATCTAAAAAATGGCAAATGGTTAATAATCCATAACTGAATAAATGGTCTTGATACATGTATACTGCTATCAAAATAAATTATGGAGAAAACCCAACAATCATGAGTCTACAAATTAAAAACAAAGAAATGAATTAAAATACTTGTAAAAAAATACGCATAAAAAAATAAAAAGGGATAATTGCTTAATTACAGATTCAGTAGTAAAAAAAGTATTTTGATCTTGATAGTTAACCAAAAAAAAAAAAAAAAAGATCGAAACCAAAAGATTTCATCATTTCAGTAATAAAAAGGTAAAACATGTGATAGATCAAAGACGAGAATAGTATATAAATCAAACAGTGTGGAAAAAAGAAAACAAATAAAAAAGTAAAAAAAATAATGCAAAAGGAAATCTATGGCAATAATATGAATAAAAATAGTGAAACGATAAAAATAATCTTATAAATCTAGTGGGAAAAAAGTGAAAACAAAGTTCGATTAGAAAATGAAATTGAACATGAATATGAACGTTATAGAAATGGATTACTAAAGTAAATGAACAAATTGGCATAAAACAATATTGTTGCAAATAAAAATTTGAAAAGCAAAATTAAAAGAATGTTTTAACAAATATGATGAACAGGTAAGTGAAAGTGAAAAAAATATACAAATGGTTGAATTGTATAGATGTCATTATTAATGTAAAAATAAGAGCTGAAAAATAGGTCCTATGAAATATTGCTTACTTCCAGATATATTAATTGTGAGAAAAAGTGATTGTTAAAAAAATAGATAGATAAATAAGGTAGAAAAAGAAAAAGTTAAGAGGATAGAGAAAAAAAAAGATGCCACGAGCAACAAAACAATATTAAGCAAAAAAAAAAAAAAAACAAGTCTGGTGCCAGCAGCCGCGGTAATTCCAGCTCATGTAGTGTATATTAAAATTGTTGCAGTTAAAAAGCTCGTAGTTGATATTCGGGTAAAGAAGCTTCTTTATTGAAGTTTTCTGAGCCTAGGTCTGTACTTGTACAGACCAGTTACTTTGAGAAAATTAGAGCGCTTAAAGCAGTCATTGAATACGTTAGCATGGAATAACAGAAGGACGACATTTCTTTTGTGGGAATATCGTAATTGATTAACAGGGACAGTCGGGGGCATCAGTATTCAGGAGCTAGAGGTGAAATTCTTGGATTTCCTGAAGACTAACTAATGCGAAAGCATTTGCCAAGGATGTCTTCATTAATCAAGAACGAAAGTTAGGGGATCGAAGACGATCAGATACCGTCGTAGTCTTAACAGTAAACTATGCCGATAGAGTGGAGGATGGACTATCAAATCTATTCTCCGCTCAAGCGAAAGCAGTTGGTTCTGGGGGGAGTATGGTCGCAAGGCTGAAACTTAAAGGAATTGACGGAAGGGCACCACCAGGAGTGGAGCCTGCGGCTTAATTTGACTCAACACGGGGAAACTCACCAGGTCCAGACACAATGAGGATTGACAGATTGAGAGCTCTTTCATGATTTTGTGGGTGGTGGTGCATGGCCGTTCTTAGTTGGTGGAGTGATTTGTCTGCTTAATTGCGATAACGGACGAGATTTTGACGAGCAGTTGGTGAAATCACATTTTGTGGTGGATCCGTCTACTCGGACAGCTGATGCAAATCAGAGGAAGCGAGGCAATAACAGGTCTGTGATGCCCTTAGACGTTCTGGGCCGCACGCGCGCTACACTGACTCGGTCAACGAGAGCCTTTGTTTAGCAACATGGGAGATCTTTGAAATCGGGTCGTGCTGGGGATAGAGCCTTGCAATTATTGCTCTTGAACGAGGAATTCCTAGTAAGCGCAAGTCATCAGCTTGCGTTGATTACGTCCCTGCCCTTTGTACACACCGCCCGTCGCTACTACCGATTGAATGGCTTAGTGAGGGTTTTGGAGAGCTTTTGAAAAAGGGCAACCTTATTCATATGCTCGAAGATAGACAAACTTGGTCATTTAGAGGAAGTAAAAGTCGTAACAAGGTTTCCGTAGGTGAACCTGCGGAAGGATCATTCATAAGAATAATTCATTACATTTTGTGGAACTTTGATTGAGTTACATTTGTTTATTATTTAAAACTATTTTAATTATTATAAAAACTAAGAAAACCTCCAACAACGGATCTCTTGGTTCCCAGATCGATGAAGAGCGCAGCAAATTGCGATAAGTGATGTGTATTGCAGTGAATCATCAATTCTTGAACGCACATGGCGCCCGTATGGGCATACTTGTATGAGGGTAATTAATATGAAATTGCTTTGGCTTTTTCTAAAATCAAATTGTGTGACAAGTTACACTAAACGATGTTAATTACTTTTTTTACCTCATATCAAGTAAGATTACCCGCTGAACTTAAGCATATCAATAAGCGGAGGAAAAGA
>CAAAMA010000005.1:210000-212500 GCA_900642975.1 Magnusiomyces suaveolens
GTAAAGCTAAATCAAATTACAAAAGCTAGACATATCACATATACATTGACATGTGCCATCATGTGATTAAACACAAAATGGCCAATGTTGTATAATTTAGACTTCCAAATCAAATAAAAATTATACACCCAATTCCAATGATCGAATATTACTTATTAAGACGAAAAAATGAAAAACTTGAAATTTTTGTCATTTTGTCAACTTTCAACCAACCTTTGGGACAAAACTGGGAAAATTTCACAACTGGCATACGGCTGAACAGAAATGGGTATGTATATATATGTATGTATATAGACATATAAAAATTTTTTTTTATGGTCCATCTCATAAACATTCAAACCATGAAATTATGAACAAACATCAAACAACCAAACAAAATAAAGAAGGGAAACAAAAGGATATTAGTTTGCAATTGTTTTTCATGTGTTATATGCTCTGTTAGTCCTCATTGAGGGCTGTTTATATGTGTTTATCTATGCTTACTGCAAAGGTTACTTTCCCTACATAATTCCTGGTGGTCTACTACCCGTTTTGCCAACTCGAAATGAACGATAACAATCGTTAAATATAGATTATTTAGGTTCATTTGATGTATCTATAAAAGTTTGATGCAAAGTACCTACCAATCTGTCTGACTTGCAGAAGAGAGATTGAAGTTACAAAACCAAGGGTCTCTAACATGAAAAGAAAAAGACAAAATAAGAAATATAAGAAATGGAAACATTTCTTAGAAGTCTTATTGGGTAATATTCGATTCTATTGGCTTATGCCGGGCTTTAATTCGAAGCTAAATCAAGCTAAATTGAAAAGCATTAAATAACTTTAATTGATTAATTTCTAATTTGAGTAATTTAATAACTTTCAATTTTAGTTGAGATTTTTGCTTTGAATTAATAGCATCTTTTTTACAAAAGTTTCTTTTGTAGCACTTATCTTGAATCACATCGGCAGTGGGGACTCAGTCTTCAAGCTGATAATCAAGAAAGTCCCGAACTTTTCGGGCAAAAATGGAGTAAGTGGATTACTAGTTGATAACAAAAGTTGTTGATGAAATAATTTGCAGATCCGTATCTACAGCGTAAGGAGGCCTAAAATTGATTACTTTTGAAATAAACTCAAGTTTAAATCTAAGTAGTTATCTGGTTGATCCTGCCAGTAGTCATATGCTTGTCTCAAAGATTAAGCCATGCAAGTCTAAGTATAAGCGTTATACAGTGAAACTGCGAATGGCTCATTAAATCAGTTATAGTTTATTTGAAGATAATACCATTAGGATAACCGTGGTAATTCTAGAGCTAATACTTGCTTTCTAGGCTTTATTAGATATGAATCACAATAACTTCAGATCGATTGACGCTTCATTCAAATTTCTGCCCTATCAGCTAGATGGCACGGTATTGGCGTACCATGGCAGTAACGGGTAACGGGGAATTAGGGTTCGATTCCGGAGAGGGAGCCTGAGAAACGGCTACCACATCCAAGGAAGGCAGCAGGCGCGCAAATTACCCAATCCCAATTCGGGGAGGTAGTGACAATAAATAACGATGCGGGGCCATTGGTCTTGCAATTGGAATGAGAACACGATAAATAGGTTAACGAGGAGCAACATGAGGGCAAGTCTGGTGCCAGCAGCCGCGGTAATTCCAGCTCATGTAGTGTATATTAAAATTGTTGCAGTTAAAAAGCTCGTAGTTGATATTCGGGTAAAGAAGCTTCTTTATTGAAGTTTTCTGAGCCTAGGTCTGTACTTGTACAGACCAGTTACTTTGAGAAAATTAGAGCGCTTAAAGCAGTCATTGAATACGTTAGCATGGAATAACAGAAGGACGACATTTCTTTTGTGGGAATATCGTAATTGATTAACAGGGACAGTCGGGGGCATCAGTATTCAGGAGCTAGAGGTGAAATTCTTGGATTTCCTGAAGACTAACTAATGCGAAAGCATTTGCCAAGGATGTCTTCATTAATCAAGAACGAAAGTTAGGGGATCGAAGACGATCAGATACCGTCGTAGTCTTAACAGTAAACTATGCCGATAGAGTGGAGGATGGACTATCAAATCTATTCTCCGCTCAAGCGAAAGCAGTTGGTTCTGGGGGGAGTATGGTCGCAAGGCTGAAACTTAAAGGAATTGACGGAAGGGCACCACCAGGAGTGGAGCCTGCGGCTTAATTTGACTCAACACGGGGAAACTCACCAGGTCCAGACACAATGAGGATTGACAGATTGAGAGCTCTTTCATGATTTTGTGGGTGGTGGTGCATGGCCGTTCTTAGTTGGTGGAGTGATTTGTCTGCTTAATTGCGATAACGGACGAGATTTTGACGAGCAGTTGGTGAAATCACATTTTGTGGTGGATCCGTCTACTCGGACAGCTGATGCAAATCAGAGGAAGCGAGGCAATAACAGGTCTGTGATGCCCTTAGACGTTCTGGGCCGCACGCGCGCTACACTGACTCGGTCAACGAGAGCCTTTGTTTAGCAACATGGGAGATCTTTG
>CAAAMA010000005.1:217500-220000 GCA_900642975.1 Magnusiomyces suaveolens
ATACGGGGGGTTTTATACCCCCCGGAGGGAACCCCCCGAGTATATGGAGAGCCAAACCAAGCCTAAACATGATTTAAAATATACAAAATACTATGATGTAAATATAAAAGTTTAGGGCATAAGTTTGGCATCATCCATACATAAGGAAGGAAAAAAGAGAAAAATAGCGGAAAAGCTATAGGATATATAATAAAAATATTAGGGAATAAAAAGTAGAAAATATGATAAGCAAACAATATATTGAGATCAAAAAACAATATTTACCAGAGAAATAATTACATGAAAGTGGGAAAACCAAAACAAGCAAACAAACAATAATTGTAATGATTAAATGTAAATAGTGTAAATTTACATTGATATCGAAATTCAATTAACTGAATATATACAATTTGTTATATCATAAAATATCAACAAATTCTCATTACAATAGCACATGTAATGAGTTGTAGTTTTTTTACACACCCAAAAAGGAAAAGGTTCTCCACCACTATTTACCTTAAAATTTACAAATAGCAGTTACAAGTCTTTCTTACAACGAAACGAAAAACAGATTAAACCATGTAAATTGAAACAAAATATTTGTAAGAACAAATAGTAACCATAAAATTGAATGGAATACATTAGTTTTTTTTACAATAGCAGTAAAGCTAAATCAAATTACAAAAGCTAGACATATCACATATACATTGACATGTGCCATCATGTGATTAAACACAAAATGGCCAATGTTGTATAATTTAGACTTCCAAATCAAATAAAAATTATACACCCAATTCCAATGATCGAATATTACTTATTAAGACGAAAAAATGAAAAACTTGAAATTTTTGTCATTTTGTCAACTTTCAACCAACCTTTGGGACAAAACTGGGAAAATTTCACAACTGGCATACGGCTGAACAGAAATGGGTATGTATATATATGTATGTATATAGACATATAAAAATTTTTTTTTATGGTCCATCTCATAAACATTCAAACCATGAAATTATGAACAAACATCAAACAACCAAACAAAATAAAGAAGGGAAACAAAAGGATATTAGTTTGCAATTGTTTTTCATGTGTTATATGCTCTGTTAGTCCTCATTGAGGGCTGTTTATATGTGTTTATCTATGCTTACTGCAAAGGTTACTTTCCCTACATAATTCCTGGTGGTCTACTACCCGTTTTGCCAACTCGAAATGAACGATAACAATCGTTAAATATAGATTATTTAGGTTCATTTGATGTATCTATAAAAGTTTGATGCAAAGTACCTACCAATCTGTCTGACTTGCAGAAGAGAGATTGAAGTTACAAAACCAAGGGTCTCTAACATGAAAAGAAAAAGACAAAATAAGAAATATAAGAAATGGAAACATTTCTTAGAAGTCTTATTGGGTAATATTCGATTCTATTGGCTTATGCCGGGCTTTAATTCGAAGCTAAATCAAGCTAAATTGAAAAGCATTAAATAACTTTAATTGATTAATTTCTAATTTGAGTAATTTAATAACTTTCAATTTTAGTTGAGATTTTTGCTTTGAATTAATAGCATCTTTTTTACAAAAGTTTCTTTTGTAGCACTTATCTTGAATCACATCGGCAGTGGGGACTCAGTCTTCAAGCTGATAATCAAGAAAGTCCCGAACTTTTCGGGCAAAAATGGAGTAAGTGGATTACTAGTTGATAACAAAAGTTGTTGATGAAATAATTTGCAGATCCGTATCTACAGCGTAAGGAGGCCTAAAATTGATTACTTTTGAAATAAACTCAAGTTTAAATCTAAGTAGTTATCTGGTTGATCCTGCCAGTAGTCATATGCTTGTCTCAAAGATTAAGCCATGCAAGTCTAAGTATAAGCGTTATACAGTGAAACTGCGAATGGCTCATTAAATCAGTTATAGTTTATTTGAAGATAATACCATTAGGATAACCGTGGTAATTCTAGAGCTAATACTTGCTTTCTAGGCTTTATTAGATATGAATCACAATAACTTCAGATCGATTGACGCTTCATTCAAATTTCTGCCCTATCAGCTAGATGGCACGGTATTGGCGTACCATGGCAGTAACGGGTAACGGGGAATTAGGGTTCGATTCCGGAGAGGGAGCCTGAGAAACGGCTACCACATCCAAGGAAGGCAGCAGGCGCGCAAATTACCCAATCCCAATTCGGGGAGGTAGTGACAATAAATAACGATGCGGGGCCATTGGTCTTGCAATTGGAATGAGAACACGATAAATAGGTTAACGAGGAGCAACATGAGGGCAAGTCTGGTGCCAGCAGCCGCGGTAATTCCAGCTCATGTAGTGTATATTAAAATTGTTGCAGTTAAAAAGCTCGTAGTTGATATTCGGGTAAAGAAGCTTCTTTATTGAAGTTTTCTGAGCCTAGGTCTGTACTTGTACAGACCAGTTACTTTGAGAAAATTAGAGCGCTTAAAGCAGTCATTGAATACGTTAGCATGGAATAACAGAAGGACGACATTTCTTTTGTGGGAATATCGTAATTGA
>CAAAMA010000005.1:225000-230000 GCA_900642975.1 Magnusiomyces suaveolens
AATAAGTAAATTCAAAACATTGAATATCTTCAAATATCTAACTCTAGATATTAACATCCAACTATCTAGTCTGCAATACCAATCACGTGTACCAATAACTTGATAACTAATTTTCACATTATGGCACATTTAAAAGGTATTGCACCAAGTAAAAACATGATTTAGTAGACATTTGAAATCGGTATATTTCAAAAACAACGGAAAAAAAAATTTGAAAAAAGAACAGCACCGAGCGTTCCCGCGTCGTCTCCGACCGCAGTACTACTCTCGGCTCAATGCAGCTTAAATATGGCTGATCGGACGGGAAGCCTTGAACCTGCATGATATGGCCGTTCTTAAATTATTATAAGTTGTGGTCAACTTTATATACGAAAGACTAACATTTAGGTTGTATTTACAAAAAGGCGAAAATTATATTGTATATTAAATAAATATGACAAAAATAACAATATTTAATGAAAATAAATCATAAAATAAGCAAAAAAAACAAAACACATATATATGGTGTGGTATTTACAATGATGTGCCTACAAAGTGCCTACTATGTACCTACAAAGTGCCTACTACCACCACGAGAAGTCGCGATATAATTTTCTAATATATATACTATCGTGTCTACACCCGTTTAGGGTATTGGGGGGATACGGGGGGTTTTATACCCCCCGGAGGGAACCCCCCGAGTATATGGAGAGCCAAACCAAGCCTAAACATGATTTAAAATATACAAAATACTATGATGTAAATATAAAAGTTTAGGGCATAAGTTTGGCATCATCCATACATAAGGAAGGAAAAAAGAGAAAAATAGCGGAAAAGCTATAGGATATATAATAAAAATATTAGGGAATAAAAAGTAGAAAATATGATAAGCAAACAATATATTGAGATCAAAAAACAATATTTACCAGAGAAATAATTACATGAAAGTGGGAAAACCAAAACAAGCAAACAAACAATAATTGTAATGATTAAATGTAAATAGTGTAAATTTACATTGATATCGAAATTCAATTAACTGAATATATACAATTTGTTATATCATAAAATATCAACAAATTCTCATTACAATAGCACATGTAATGAGTTGTAGTTTTTTTACACACCCAAAAAGGAAAAGGTTCTCCACCACTATTTACCTTAAAATTTACAAATAGCAGTTACAAGTCTTTCTTACAACGAAACGAAAAACAGATTAAACCATGTAAATTGAAACAAAATATTTGTAAGAACAAATAGTAACCATAAAATTGAATGGAATACATTAGTTTTTTTTACAATAGCAGTAAAGCTAAATCAAATTACAAAAGCTAGACATATCACATATACATTGACATGTGCCATCATGTGATTAAACACAAAATGGCCAATGTTGTATAATTTAGACTTCCAAATCAAATAAAAATTATACACCCAATTCCAATGATCGAATATTACTTATTAAGACGAAAAAATGAAAAACTTGAAATTTTTGTCATTTTGTCAACTTTCAACCAACCTTTGGGACAAAACTGGGAAAATTTCACAACTGGCATACGGCTGAACAGAAATGGGTATGTATATATATGTATGTATATAGACATATAAAAATTTTTTTTTATGGTCCATCTCATAAACATTCAAACCATGAAATTATGAACAAACATCAAACAACCAAACAAAATAAAGAAGGGAAACAAAAGGATATTAGTTTGCAATTGTTTTTCATGTGTTATATGCTCTGTTAGTCCTCATTGAGGGCTGTTTATATGTGTTTATCTATGCTTACTGCAAAGGTTACTTTCCCTACATAATTCCTGGTGGTCTACTACCCGTTTTGCCAACTCGAAATGAACGATAACAATCGTTAAATATAGATTATTTAGGTTCATTTGATGTATCTATAAAAGTTTGATGCAAAGTACCTACCAATCTGTCTGACTTGCAGAAGAGAGATTGAAGTTACAAAACCAAGGGTCTCTAACATGAAAAGAAAAAGACAAAATAAGAAATATAAGAAATGGAAACATTTCTTAGAAGTCTTATTGGGTAATATTCGATTCTATTGGCTTATGCCGGGCTTTAATTCGAAGCTAAATCAAGCTAAATTGAAAAGCATTAAATAACTTTAATTGATTAATTTCTAATTTGAGTAATTTAATAACTTTCAATTTTAGTTGAGATTTTTGCTTTGAATTAATAGCATCTTTTTTACAAAAGTTTCTTTTGTAGCACTTATCTTGAATCACATCGGCAGTGGGGACTCAGTCTTCAAGCTGATAATCAAGAAAGTCCCGAACTTTTCGGGCAAAAATGGAGTAAGTGGATTACTAGTTGATAACAAAAGTTGTTGATGAAATAATTTGCAGATCCGTATCTACAGCGTAAGGAGGCCTAAAATTGATTACTTTTGAAATAAACTCAAGTTTAAATCTAAGTAGTTATCTGGTTGATCCTGCCAGTAGTCATATGCTTGTCTCAAAGATTAAGCCATGCAAGTCTAAGTATAAGCGTTATACAGTGAAACTGCGAATGGCTCATTAAATCAGTTATAGTTTATTTGAAGATAATACCATTAGGATAACCGTGGTAATTCTAGAGCTAATACTTGCTTTCTAGGCTTTATTAGATATGAATCACAATAACTTCAGATCGATTGACGCTTCATTCAAATTTCTGCCCTATCAGCTAGATGGCACGGTATTGGCGTACCATGGCAGTAACGGGTAACGGGGAATTAGGGTTCGATTCCGGAGAGGGAGCCTGAGAAACGGCTACCACATCCAAGGAAGGCAGCAGGCGCGCAAATTACCCAATCCCAATTCGGGGAGGTAGTGACAATAAATAACGATGCGGGGCCATTGGTCTTGCAATTGGAATGAGAACACGATAAATAGGTTAACGAGGAGCAACATGAGGGCAAGTCTGGTGCCAGCAGCCGCGGTAATTCCAGCTCATGTAGTGTATATTAAAATTGTTGCAGTTAAAAAGCTCGTAGTTGATATTCGGGTAAAGAAGCTTCTTTATTGAAGTTTTCTGAGCCTAGGTCTGTACTTGTACAGACCAGTTACTTTGAGAAAATTAGAGCGCTTAAAGCAGTCATTGAATACGTTAGCATGGAATAACAGAAGGACGACATTTCTTTTGTGGGAATATCGTAATTGATTAACAGGGACAGTCGGGGGCATCAGTATTCAGGAGCTAGAGGTGAAATTCTTGGATTTCCTGAAGACTAACTAATGCGAAAGCATTTGCCAAGGATGTCTTCATTAATCAAGAACGAAAGTTAGGGGATCGAAGACGATCAGATACCGTCGTAGTCTTAACAGTAAACTATGCCGATAGAGTGGAGGATGGACTATCAAATCTATTCTCCGCTCAAGCGAAAGCAGTTGGTTCTGGGGGGAGTATGGTCGCAAGGCTGAAACTTAAAGGAATTGACGGAAGGGCACCACCAGGAGTGGAGCCTGCGGCTTAATTTGACTCAACACGGGGAAACTCACCAGGTCCAGACACAATGAGGATTGACAGATTGAGAGCTCTTTCATGATTTTGTGGGTGGTGGTGCATGGCCGTTCTTAGTTGGTGGAGTGATTTGTCTGCTTAATTGCGATAACGGACGAGATTTTGACGAGCAGTTGGTGAAATCACATTTTGTGGTGGATCCGTCTACTCGGACAGCTGATGCAAATCAGAGGAAGCGAGGCAATAACAGGTCTGTGATGCCCTTAGACGTTCTGGGCCGCACGCGCGCTACACTGACTCGGTCAACGAGAGCCTTTGTTTAGCAACATGGGAGATCTTTGAAATCGGGTCGTGCTGGGGATAGAGCCTTGCAATTATTGCTCTTGAACGAGGAATTCCTAGTAAGCGCAAGTCATCAGCTTGCGTTGATTACGTCCCTGCCCTTTGTACACACCGCCCGTCGCTACTACCGATTGAATGGCTTAGTGAGGGTTTTGGAGAGCTTTTGAAAAAGGGCAACCTTATTCATATGCTCGAAGATAGACAAACTTGGTCATTTAGAGGAAGTAAAAGTCGTAACAAGGTTTCCGTAGGTGAACCTGCGGAAGGATCATTCATAAGAATAATTCATTACATTTTGTGGAACTTTGATTGAGTTACATTTGTTTATTATTTAAAACTATTTTAATTATTATAAAAACTAAGAAAACCTCCAACAACGGATCTCTTGGTTCCCAGATCGATGAAGAGCGCAGCAAATTGCGATAAGTGATGTGTATTGCAGTGAATCATCAATTCTTGAACGCACATGGCGCCCGTATGGGCATACTTGTATGAGGGTAATTAATATGAAATTGCTTTGGCTTTTTCTAAAATCAAATTGTGTGACAAGTTACACTAAACGATGTTAATTACTTTTTTTACCTCATATCAAGTAAGATTACCCGCTGAACTTAAGCATATCAATAAGCGGAGGAAAAGAAACCAACAGGGATTGCCTTAGTAACGGCGAGTGAAGCGGCAAAAGCTCAATTTGAAATCGCTTCGGCGAGTTGTAAGTGAAGTGGTTAAGCTTTGATGTAAGTTTCCTGGAACGGAACGCCATAGAGGGTGATAGCCCCGTTGTCTTTGCTTAATGTGCTACTTCAGAGCGAGTCGAGTTGTTTGGGAATGCAGCTCTAATAGGTGGTAAACTCCATCTAAGGCTAAATATTGCTGGGAGACCGATAGCGAACAAGTACAGTGATGGAAAGATGAAAAGCACTTTGAAAAGAGAGTGAAATAGCGTGTGAAATTGTTGGAGGGGAAGGCGATGATAGGAATAGGAGGCTGCGGTTTGAAATAATTATTTTTCGGGCCACGGTCTCTGGTGCCTATTTTCGCACCCGTCTTGAAACACGGACCAAGGAGTCTAACGGTACTGCGAGTGTATGGGTGTTAAACCCCAGCGCGTAATGAAAGTGACGGTCTTTTTATGAAAAGGCTGAGTAAGCATTACTGTTGGGACCCGAAAGATGGTGAACTATGCCTGAATAGGGTGAAGCCAGAGGAAACTCTGG